>JAXGGA010003756.1:0-97541 GCA_038373865.1 Uloborus plumipes | reverse complement strand
CTAAGGGGCCTTGGAGAGGAGGCCTTACCTCCTCCCCTTAGCATTTCAATAAAATTTAACATAAGCACTTATAAGAATATTGTAAGAATGCATAAATGTTGAACTAAAAAAGTAGATTTGTTTTGAACAAACTTTTTTGTAGGGGAAGAAAGTATAGAATACAAAATGATATTTTTACAGTTTTGTGCATTAAAGGATATTTTTGGAGAAAAATTAAAAAAAATAAAATACAGCATTAACTTTGATGGTGAGATTTTAAACATTTTATCAAAGGAATTAACTGTGATTTTTTTATAATAAGTAATTTCAGATAGTTGGTGTATATCTATTTTTATTGAAAAAATACTTGTTTTTTTAACAATAGTCAAACATTTAATTTAATTACTATTTAGTTAATTGATCTTAAAGTATTTTGCAAAACAGAATATTGGGTTTGTTTTGCCAAATATGTAGTGATCCAAAAACCAATAGAGCATTCAATACATTGGTTTTCAAAAATTGAGAATGAAATTGAAAAATCAGCATACCAGAAGAAAGAAAAAGCAAAGTGGGGTGTTAAACCAATCAGGACATAGAATTGGGTCACATATGTTAATACATACGAAAACATGCAGTTAAGGCATGGGGGTAGTGTTGGAGGAAAGTAAATAACGCTGACAGTATGAGCTTAGCATTTCTGGGTGAGCGATGGTGCTTCATTTTTCAGCCTAACCCCAGCATGCTTCTGCCTCAGTGTAAAATGTCTCACAACGGCTCTCTTGGGACGCATCTGGACGATTTTACCTGAGGTTGAATCATTGGAAAGGATTGAGGGTGGTTGAGCTGTGAAAAGTGGTTTCAGAGTTCAGCCTTATTTGTCGCATCGTTTAACAACTTTGGAGAACATTTCCAACTCTAAGACCAGCTGTATCACTGCTCGTCAGTGGGTATCTACATTAAACAACGGCTGCAGATGGTCAATATATTGTCATACGGGTAAAAAGGTACAGACAACAAACAGTGGGGGGAAATAGCGAAAAGCATACAACAAACTATTGGAGGACTGATCTATTGCGTCTTACTACAGCCAGAAGGCAGCACAGTGGTGGTCTTTTCATCCAATGACCTGTACGATGTATACTTTTAATGTCTGCTCACCGGAGAAGGGGTTCTATTTGATGCTGGAAACTCCAAAATTGGACAGGTAATCTATGAGTCTGGTACTCTTTCTGAATTATGGTGAGAATCAATCCAAAAATTCTAGACTCATACATATCTTGAAAGAGCAGGGCACACTTAATAACATCTTCAATCTGATCAAAAAGTTGCAGAATTCTCTCTTTGTGAGGCATCTTGGTTGTTAGACTTACAGACCTTCAAATCTTTGAAGGAAATTCTCATGTGCATCTTTTTTGAGCTGCTATGGCTCTTCGATTAATTTTCAGGGACAACAAAACCCCCTGCACATATGCAGGAGTGAGAATATTAAATGCTTAGATTGTTAGGCAAGGTCTTAAAATCTAAATCCTTTCAAGCATGTGGAAATTACTAAGGAAATGCTTGGCAGTTGGTAATTTACTGCCAGAGTAACGATTCCGGAGCTGCAATTGGCGTTACAAGAGGAATGGGCATAACTGCTCTTTGACAACATGATATTCAGCATTAACAGACAATGTAAAATCTGTACAACAATCAGAGTAGTTCATATCGTCCAGTAAAGGCTGAAAATTTCTTGGTGAGCATCAGCAACATGAATGTTTCGACCACCTTGTCACATTGTGCTTATTGATACTTTTTAATAAATTTTACTTTTATACTTTGGATTTCTTTTATTAGGGGATATTATGGTATAATTTTCATTAATTTGAGAACTTTATTGCAAGATTATATTAACAAATCTGTCTTATCAATAATTTTTGCATACCAGTGTATTTTAATGCATTCAATTAAACATTCTATTTCTATGTATTATTTTTGTTAAGAGTTTTTTTTTTTTTTTTTCAATTTAGATTTTCGCTACAAGATTTACAACTATGACCCCAGGCTTGTTGATGGTAGGTACATTTCAAACATATCAATAATTTAGCATGTAATGTTTAGGGTATTAATTTTGAGTGAAGAATCTTTTTTTTTTGGTTTTTTATTGACAGACAATTTTGCTACGTATTTTTCTTTTATTTTTAAATCCATGAACTGCAATTTGATCTCTTTGTAAAGATAATTAATTGTGAAAATGTTTTGTGGTTTGTATTTATCTTTATGTTGGTATATAGTTTTGGTTGGTAAAATTTAATTGCATATAAATTTAATTTAATCCAAAAAAACTAATTTTGACCACTTATTTCCACAATCCTTAACCCTGAATTGTAATAAATTTTGTTCAGGGATGCATCATTTCACTGAAAAAAATAATGTTGTAAAACCAGTTTTTATTAATATTAATATTATTATTTTTTTTTTGTCCTGAGCAATGCAAATTGTTTTTCTTTTTTTTAATTATATTTGTTCAGAATATTTTTTCATTTTCATTCTCAGCTTTTTCACTTAGACAAGTTTTTTTTTAATTATTATTTTTTGATACTATTTACTATGCTATAATATTACTAAGAAACTTTAAGAAGGGTGCAGATTAATACCTTGCTTGCATTATTTTGTTTCCCTTTGGCAAAAAATCGATAGATTTTTAACAGCACACACTTATGATTGAAAAAAAATTCTGCTTAATAATTTTAAGACATAATCCTGAGACATGTAGTGCTTGCCTCTAACTTTCATTTAAAGCAAAACTACTTTTTGTAACTTTTGATGGTACTTTTGTACAGTAAAAGCACTTGCTCATAGTTGTAATTAAAGAAACTAAATTATTCAACAAATTGAAAATTATGATAAATTTTTGTATTTGATTTATTTAAAAACTTTTTGTTGAATTTTTAACTATGTTTTTCATCAACACTTCTTCAGCAAATTCAAATCCATAACACTATTAAACATACATTTAAATTTACCAAAAAACTGGTGGATGACTACCATTCCCGCAAGCTTCCTCTCCATACTTTATTATGCACTAGCTGATGTGCCCGCCGTCGCACGGGTTTAAATGCAACATGCCAAATACAAGAAAATAAATATATGACTTTCAACTAAGCCCAGTAGAATCATATTTGTGATCATGGTGTAGATTAACTGGGTGTGAAGAAGAACGTGAAATCAAACTTAAATGCGTTATTTTTTTTATCCGTGTGATTTTCCAAAAAATCATTTTCTATTTTCTCACTGTTGCTAATATCAATTCTATTTTTATTTAACCTGGTATTGATTATTGGCATAGATGAATATAAAAATCCTAAGAAAGCAATAAATTTCATACTTACTCCAGAGAGGCCTTGGTTCAAAATTTTCATCATGATTACTATTAATATTGTTGTTGCGAGGCAACAAATTTTTGCAACAATGGGTAAAAAATTTAATCATTTAATGGCGAAATGACATGAAATTTACTGTTTCCCAAAATAACTTTTTAAAACTAAGCTTTTTTAGAAATAAATTATAGCCTATCCTGATTCCTGTTAATGTAGCTATCTACAGTGAAAAAATGGTTAAAATCGGTCCGGTAGTTTTGAATATTACCCCGCACACACATACATACAAAAATAGTTATTTATGTAAAAAGATTTAATGACTCCCTATCATAATATTCACTCCAAAAAGTGATTTTTTTTTTTTTTTCAAATTTTATTGAAACTTAGTCCTTTTAATATATACTACTAGCAGAATATTGAAAAAATATGGTGTTATTATTAAAACTTTGTAAAGGTTTAAATGCCCTGTCACGTCATGCAATTTCTGAGCATTTTACTATTGTTTAATATTTTATTTGTAAAACATAATGTCTATTAGAAGATGTAAAGTGTGTCATGTAGTGTTATGTTTGATTTAGTTTCTAAAGGTATATTTTGTTGTCTTTTAAACGCAGTATACTACAGAGCTAATGAGAAATATGGTGATGGAAAACAAAGGCAAAATGATTTGGAAGCTTGGGGCATCAAAAAAGTCGACAGCTATTCATTCATACATTTAACAGGTAAATGCTATTTTGAAGAATGCATGTCTTAAATATTTTCTAAATATTTGTATAAATTTATGTCAAATTTGATTTCCTATATTTGGTAATTATTTTGTTTGGCTTTGTAACTAAGATGTGACATTCATTTTTGTCATTGTAAAGATTTGAATGAATATGAAATACAGTAAAATAAAATTAGGATTTCTTCTATCTCTGTGGTTTCAACTCATCAATTTTAAAGCTTAAAAATATGCTTATTTTGCAAAACTGGGCACTAAATTCTTAATTCTTTCAATGCAAATTTAAGAGAGTAAGAGGGGAAATTTAGAGGAAAAACATGTGGCAGCAAATTTAAACTCACTTATAGCTTTTTGATATAGGTACATAATGTTCTGAAGTATAATTCGCAAAAAAATGCTTTAACACGAAAGTACAAGAAAAAAATTACTATAAACGTGAGAGGTTAGGGAGGTATGAGCGTTGATATTTATAAATGATAAGATTATTCCACAAAGTGCAGCCAACATATGCGCATCATCCCTTTTAGGAGGGAAAACAGTGCAGTATAAGAAAATCACAGCAGCCTTCAAAGTTTGAAAATAGTAAAGTTTTTTAGAACAGTAATGGTTTCACTGCAGCCATAGAAATTTATCCCTAATTAAATAAGAAGAGGAAGTATACTGTAAAACAACAAACTCACAGAGTTTTATTTATTTTTTATTTTCAAAGTATCGTAATGAAGAATCGTTCAAAGGGCCTACTCACTGGCAAGGGCGGATCCAGAAATGTTCCAAGGGAGGGGTGATTGATTTTTTCCTTACTTGCCCATTTTTTTCGCCATGCATCCTTGTTATCACATGTTGATTACAAATGTTTTGGTTTTCCATTTCGAAAAATTTCCAGATCAGAGCACCGAATCGCTGTTCCCTTTCCATTAATACCATCAAAGATCAACTAAAATTGCCATTTTTGAACTTCAAAATCTAATAACTGCTGGAGAAGAGTCCCTCAAGGGAGGGGCAATCGCCCCCAATGCCCCTCCCTTGTATCCGCCCTTGCTCACTGGTGATGCATGGTGAATTTCAAACAGGGATGCAGAATGGGAGGGAAAATGACCGACTCTGACTGTTTAACACCAAGATCAGTCTGACACTGATTCAGCAGTACTGATTCAATTCGTATTATAATTATTGATGGTTAGTGTCTTAGAGCTGACAAGTGGCTTAGTAGAGCTATCTCGTGTTAGTATGAAATGAAATGAAAGAGAGGGGGCTTAATAAAGCCAAGCACTGCGACCAGAGGTCTATTGTACTAAACCCCAAACAGAAGTCTTAAAACAGACCAGTAGCTGAAGCAAAGTTCAACAAACATCTAATGGGGATTTTATGAATCTCCCAAGGTTCGAGCAAGTGACGACCCAGGTGATCAAACCTATAGGCAGTGTACACTTTGCAATCGCACAAAATGTGTGTAGCAGTCTCCTTTGTGAACAAGGCAGCCCCTACAAGTAGGATCATTAGTAATACCCATAATAGTAAGGTGCCGCTTTAAAGTGCAATGACCTCTCGCGTTAGTAAGATGCAGAGTAAAATCTACTTCCCCATCCTCATTCAACTTGAGTTGATTTCAACGCAATTTCAATTCTGATTTTGAATATTATTTGTATCGCTAACTGTGCCAAGATTTTGCGGGAAAAAAATCCAAAAGTGAAAGTAAAAAGTGAATTTGCGTGACATTCAACACTCCATGGCTTCGGAGGACGTAATAAGGTGTACAGATAGGATTTTATAATTTATGCCCTTCTTGTTTTTTTAAAAACCTTTTATCACTTTCATAAATGATTTCTATAAGCTGTTAATTTCTTTTTATTTAGCTTTCCTTCAAAAGCAAAGCATATTTCTGATTTGTATTCCAATGAAAATATCTTAATTGTGGAAAAAGTCTTTTTAAATATTTAAATCCCTCTCCTCCTTTGTCCATAACTTTCACAAAATTTTGCATACATCCTAATTTAATGTGAAGTGGAAGAAACAGAACTTTTTCCGATTCTGTAAAGGGAGTAGAATATAATTAATATTGGCTAATTACAGGCTTGAAAAGATCTTCTGTTTAGCCATTTTATTTATAAAATGATTTTCCATTGCACAGCTATCCCACAAAAAAAAAAAAAAAAAGACTACAATATTTTGTAAGCCCGCCTTGAAGAGCCATTGGCGTTTGCACAAAAATCATGGAAAATAGTTGGCAGTTCCATTTTTTTTATACAAAAATGAGACGTGGGGGAACTTTTCTACTTGCAGTTCTTTAAATAATGATATAAATTAATTATAAAAATAATAATTTGGTTGTTGTTTGCAACTCACTGTAGACCAGCATTGTTAAATATAAAATTAAGTGGAAGATGTAATATGTTTAAATCCTCACTGCAATTCCAATAAATGTTCTCAGTATGTATCTCAATTATATTTTTTTAAAATACTAGGGGGCTCCGCCCCCTGCTCGCTTCGCTCACCAACCCTTTTTCGTCGCCTGCAGAGACAACCTCACCACCTTCGGCGGCTCGATTACTGACCCGCTTCTGGAGGCTTGGAGTCAAATTGACTATATGCCACCGAATACGACGTTTCAGCTGAAAAAGAAAATACCGCCCCCCTCCCATCTTGATGTAAAATATAATCATTTTCTTTAACTGAAATGCTCACATACCCTTTTACAGCAGAGTAACCGTTCCTTTATGATTTAAAAGAGACCCTCCCCCATCCTGATATAAAAATGAAAAAAATATGTACATAATTAAAAAACATAGTAAAATATCTAGCCCAAACAGAAAATCAAAATCCTTTCCCTAGCAGAAAAAAAAAATCTTAAACATGCAATGCAATTCATGTGAAATCACGTAAACAAAATAAAGTACCATAAGAATAATAACAAACTTTCTTAAATGTTAAAAGAAATAAAGAAAGAAAATATGAGATGATGATAAAAGCAACTGTGTATATTTTGTTGAATTAAGACAAGAAATAAGCAAAGCGAAGAGTTATCGGTTTCGCTGTTAAAGCAGGGCCATTTTTGAAAATGTTTTGGAGTAATTCGGTTGAATGTAATCTAATTTTACTCGAGGTGAGCCTTGAAAAATGGCTAAATTAGAATCACTTTTATCTCCTTTTATAATTAACGGAGAGAAATGGAACAAACATCTTCTTTTTCAGAAAAAAATCTTTTTCCAACGATATGTAACATTAGGGGTGGGGGGGGGGATTTGCTTGCCCTTAATTTGGTGAAGTATGAGAAATTTGTGCTTAAGAAATTAATTTGAAAAAAAATAATTCAAAATCAAGAAAAATGGCTCCGAGGTGCAAATCCACAGGGCTCGAACTAATTTTGTACCAAGTTTCAAGTCTGTAGGTGCTATGGGGTTGCCTGGAGGCAGGCCAGCCACAAACATCCTTGCACAATATCTTTGAGCTTATTTCTTTTTAATACATAGAGATAATTGGTGCTTGGTATTTCAGCAAGGTCAATTGGGGTAGATGGAAAGATAATTTCAGTGCATCAAACTCAACTCCTTTCCTTCCTTTTAGAGGAACTGAGTGATAGAATTCAGTGTATTGTGTACAAGATCACTCTCTCAAAGTAACTGGGCTCGAAAATTTTGACTTTGCCTCTTTATTAACTAATAAAATTATGTTAACATTCATCCCAGAGATTCGAGGATAAATGGAAACTGATTTTGGTCCCCGTGTCGTGGACGAAGGAAAATAATCCCAATATCTACAATCAGTTTAGAAAAATAAAAAGTCCTGCACCAACAATACTCAATCTACGGCCTCTTGGTTGCATGTTGCTCATTGATATCTCCAAATGCAATCTGACTTCATTTTGAAATAAAAGTAGACTAAAATTAAATTTTGGACATATTTTTCTGTAAAATACTTTTAAAATTTACTAGTTGATTTCCATTTATTTCTGAGTCCAGCGTAGGTAGGTAGAAACACCTAAGTTGGACATAAAAAGTTTTTGGGAAAGTGAATTTTACAAATCAATGTTATAAGTAACCTTCTACATGACAAGTAAAACTGGATGAAACCATTTTTTCACCTTTGTAGATCTTACAAAAGAAACACGTACAATAACTAAACTAAAAATCAACTTATTTCATAGTGTCATTTTCAAATGATGATGGTGTGTTTACAATTGTTTGACAACAAGTGAACTCTTTAAATGTCTTTTTTACATTTGCCTATGTTTCATTCACCAATATTTTTTTTCAAAAATCACCACTAGTGTACCAATAGAACTAAATTAAACATAACCCAACTACCCTTGATTAGTTGAAGTGTTAAGTGGCAAATACTCCCTATGATGCTAATCTGAATCAAGAAAACAGTTTAGGAAGAGTTATGATCTTTTCAGATGAAAAACATTTTTTTTTTTTTTGACTATATTGAGCACTAATGAGCAGGAAATTTATTTAATTAAGGTTATGCTAAACATAAATCATATTTTATAATGAAGCAAATGCACCCACAGCTTTTTTATTTTGTGTTTAAAAGCTTCAGTATTTTCAAAACATTTAATTTAGTTTCTGCAAGATGAAATTGAAAAAAAGGTAATATTAATAAAATTTAACAAATTAAAATAAACTTTAACTAACTCTTCTTTTATAAACTGAGAAAGCATTAGTTATAATGTAAATTATTTTTTACATGTTTTGTGTGTGAATTTAATTGTCATATTTTTCTCTTTTAGGTTTATAACAAACGTGTGTCTTGTTTTTTAGTATGAATTTGTTTCTGTTGTATGATATCTCATTTTCATTTGAATGTTGATCACAAATAAATAGTTTATTTAATAGGTTGCCTTTTATTTTTTTGCTTCATACTATGTAGAAAGTTGTTATAGCTTTTAAAAAACTTCGACATTTACAATTCAGGTAGGGGGGGGGGGATTCATTAAGGGTTTACCCATGTATGAAACTTAATAGGTTGCTGCAAAGTGTGATTGTGGCTCTTTTAGTGCAGTAGTTCCTGCTCGTAAAATAACTGATAAACCATCAGCTGATAATTTAATCTTGTGCTCTGCTTCCACACCCAAGAGACTCCCGACTTTCTATTGGCTCCAGAACTCTCTAGTTAGATAAATATCTTCCGAATTTTCATCAAATCAACAAAATTTTTCAAAAAAGCCACTTTTCAGTGATTAGAATTTCTGAAAAAAAATCTCTATAATCAATCAATCGTTCATTTCAATCAGTTTTTTAAATTTTTGTTTCCATTTTTTTAAAAAGTTTTATTTCTCCTAAAGTGTGCAAAACATGTCCAATCTTTTTCTGAACTTGCTTAATGTTATCCTATTGCAAGGAATCTCTACCAGCACCTGATTACTGAATATGCCAACCAGGCTGTGAACTGGTGCCTCTGCTTTTTGGGGGCCCCCAAGTGGCTAAAATTATACGGATTATCTTCATGGGGACCCCCAAAAACGGGTTTTGGCCCAGGGCCTCCTGATATGTTAATTGGAACCTAAATGTCTGTTATTATTTGAAAGATTAAAAAAACTTAAGCTTTTCTTTTCTTTTTTTTTTAATTTTATTTATTTATTTATTTTTTTTTTTTTTTTTCAAAAATGTAAAAATAGTAATTGAAGGCAGGAATTCAAGTGAAACAGGCGATCGCAAATTGCAATCGTTACTGGAAGTGAATTACATTGCTAAAAACATCGTGACGTCAGCGTGACGTTTGCCTATGAAAAACGAGCTAGATAAAACGTCACAGCCTACTTGGCGAATAAGAGGAGATCGCAGACTGCTTGTGAGCTCTTACTAGGCTCCACCCGTAGTGACGTCAGTGCGATTAGCATTTATAGCGATTGCAACTTTTCCAAATTTGGGAATTTGCGATTGCAATGGTGAGTTGCGATCGTCCGTGTTTCACTTGAACTCCTGCCTTAGTGTCTGAATTTTGAGTCCTGCCAGATTTCCAAACACCAAATTGAACCACATTTTGCGGGAGATACCATTGTTCGAGGTATATTTACGTAGTCACTGCATATTCAGAACTGACAATTGAAGGGTTTGGGTGATGAAATGGATATGTGATAAAATCAAAATTGCGATTAATTGAAGTTCAAAGTTGTATCGTTGCAGTTGTTGCGGCTTGGGCCGTGGTGGCCCGATTGGTAAGGCATCGGACTCGTGTCCGGAGGGACCCGGGTTCGAAACCCAGCCGATCAAAGATCCACCGCCTTGATTAATGGTGGCTGGGAGGCGTTAAAAATGTCGTGGTCACAAAGTCCTCCAAGTGAAACGATACCTCTGGGGGTGCTGGGCCCTAGGGTTTGCTCGACCCTAGGTTCTGGTTCAAAATTAAGAACAGAGCGCTCTTCAGGGCCCTATCCCGGTTAAACCACGAAGCTGTGGTAGGTACGGGGGACCCTGGAGAGTGTGAAGTGAAGTTGTTGCGGCTTTTATGTTTTCTGGTTTTGTCATTAAGTGAGCATATGCAGTTTGCCGAATGACACCTACTTTTTGAGGTACCAAGTTTTATTTGCTTACCTGTATTCATTGCTTACCAATGCCCACAGTGTATTTTCAAAAAATGTAGCCCCTTCATCATCCAAACCCTTCAATTGCGACCCAATGTGTTAGACGGTTGTATTAGAGAAACTGCACGACGTAGCTATAAGAAGTGCCATCGGATTTTCGTGTTTTTTTCCCCCGCAAATATCATACCTCTATACATATACTATATATATATATATATTATATATAATATATATATTATATATATATATATAATATATATATATATATAACTGAATTTACTGCTAGGGTCGTAACTAGACTTTTGTATTGTGGAAGGTTTTACCTAGAAGGTTACACATTTCTCCTGAAATCTGTTTCAAAAAATTTGATTTATTTTATATAATTTATTTATTTTTGTTATAATAGGTTATTTAAATTAGGGGGTGCTGTTTTAAGGGAGTGAAAATATAAATGCTGGCGTATATCTTACTATTTTATCATTTTTTTATAATACTGATGTGTGCACTACATAGCTTTACCCTTATTAAGCATTCAATATATTTTTACTAACTTAAAATCGACGCATGTACTCATACGAAATCTTGTACTCACGCGCAATCGAAGTAATACTTCTAAAGTCATAATATGTTTGACTCTCATTAAATATGTTTAATATAGAGTTAAGTACTTTCAAATTTAAAGAATTTTGATGTTTTTGTTAGAAATCTGAACTTAATGTTTGAAATTTGGAAGAAAACGCTATATTGTTTTGTAAGAAATTATGTTCTCAATAAGCTTAGGCCAAAACTTTAAAAAATTTGAAGATAAAGCGCAGAAATTGTACAATTCCTCAATATTAATAATTTCATTTTTTCAAATGAAATTGAAAATAGTTGTTAAATAAATACTAAAAAAGTAATTATAAGTTTTAAGTCAGTGAAAAGTATTTTTTGGAAAATTGTAGAGGTAATTTTAACCCTAAAAACCTACCTTTTTAAGTATGGCCTTGCTGAATATAGTATTGTTTTTTAGTTTTTACATATCTTTTGATTTTTGAAAAGATACGAATTCACCTCTTTTTTTTCCTAGAAAACTAAAAAAAAAAAAATCATTCGTTTAGGCTTCCTTTTTTAAATTTTGTAATTATTGCATTTTTAATATTAATAACCCTAGCATTAATTAAATAATAGATGAGTTACCTTACTTCATATTCTTCTATTTTATTGCGAAAGTTTTTTTTATTGCTCTTCAAATGCCATTTCCTAAGAGAACACTTTCTTCGCTTAGCTGGAAGGTTAAAATAAGGATGGATGAGAGTATAATGGCTGGCTTGAGAGAATATTCCAAAGCTTTTCTAAAGTAGGGGAAATTAATATTAATTCCTATATGACCCGTTTATTTTCATTCTGATTTGGATCAAGATAGAATTAAAAAAGCCTGGCTGTCCATTTTCAGACGTACGTAAACCCCATTGGGAGAAACAAAAACAATTGTTTCTTAGAAAATCGGTAAAATGGCAGCAGATAAAATTAAGATTGTTGAGCTTTTTGATCGTCAGTGAAAAGAAAAGGCAATCTCAGAATCTGCTAACAGAAATTATAAAACAATCAAGAGATGACGTGACCAGTCGTCTTCATTTCCACAATCTAGTTATGAGGTTGAAAGGGAAAGAATTTTCCTCTATTCAACTGTACCTATGGTAAACTATTTAACTACCGACTACAGGATGTTTGACTACATAATTTTAAGTACCACGCGCGCGCGCGTAGTCCTCTTGTACCCCGCAGGACTTCATAGACTGGGACATCGAAAGTCTGATCTCCTAACATTTACTTTCCCCGGCCCATGCAAGGACTTTCAACCTAGTTATGGAAGTGTATAAAACTATATTATTATTAGTATTATTTTGTTCTTTGGAAAGCACGAAACAGTCCGAAAGAAGAAAGTTACCACAAGGGCGGTTTCATTCAAAGCAGTGTGGTATCCTTTTTTATTTATTTATTTATATTTTATTTACCCATGAACCACACTTCATATTATGAGGAATCTCACTGGCCAGAGCATATAATAATTAAAAAAAAAAAAAAAAAACTAGAATAACATGGAAAACGGCTGAAAACATAAAACAAGAATTGTCCTCCTTGTTTGATGGTTTTTATTAAGGAAAAGTTTTATACCTGATTACCAGCAACTAATTTCTGAATATTTCGCTCAAAAATTAACAACATTTCGACAAATCTGCTGCAGCTAGGAAACCATATAAAAGTGGCAGAAAAGACAAATAAAAAAGATGATGTGGCGAATTCGATTTGAGAAGCTTGTCATAAACGGTATTTTTCCGATTCGCTAACCATTGAATAAAACAAGAAGGTTCTGTCAAGAAACTAAACGAGCCTACTTTCCCGTACATCGACATCGGCATTCTCGCATCTGATCATTATTCTCTTGATTATCTGAGACTGAAAATTATGTCAAACATACCTTTTTAGCACTTAGAGCTGATTTCGAAAAGCAAAATATACCCTCTCATCAGATGAAATAGACACGTAAAAAGTAATTAACGAATAAATAAAGTTTTGTCACACCTTTTAAAGAGTGTAACTGTTACAGTTCCTCCGTAGAAAAAATCCTCCATCGTTTTCAAAAAAAAAATAATAATAATAATAATAATAATAAAAATAAATAAATAAATAAAAGTACAAAGAGCATCAAAACACATTTTATCAAAGAAAGAAAGAAAAAAGAAAAAAAAAAAAGCTCGTCCGTTAATAAAATGTCTCGAATTTCACTTTTAATCCGTTGCCAGTTGTTAAATATAAATAAAGAATAAAATGTTCTCGTGAATGAAAAATTTTTGTTACAAAAAAAATCGTCTGCCAAAAAAAATAGTAATAATAATAATAATAAATAAAATAAAACAAATGAATAAATAAACAAAAAATCGTCTGCACAGTCAGTCATTTTTTTTCTGAGCCTGCATTTCCGCCATGTTTGCGGAGTCGGAGTCGGAATCAGAGTCCTCACAGAAGATTACTCAGAAAAGTACTTTACAAACATTATTTATCAAAACCATTTTCTTACAAAGTTAGTTTGAAGGAAATCCGACTTTAAGTTCAGGATCAACATTCAACTTAAATTCCCCGTAGACGCTAATGTTAATTTTTTTTTCTGAACGGTTCAATATTGAACGAAAAATGGTTCAAATCAAAAAGCGAAATATGGGAATGTATGGGAAAACCTCTCCGAGATCTTTCAAACAAAAAAAAAGTTTATTCCATTCGGACGGTTCACTCAAAAGTTATTAGGTGGGGAAAGGTTGCTTGAACGGTTCAATGTTGAACGAAAAAATGCTCAAATGGAAAATTTAAATACGGTAATGAAGTATCCTTGCTGAGATCCTTCGAACAAAAAAAAAGTTTATTTAAATCGGACTGTTCACTCAAAAGTTATTAGGGGTGACAGCTTGATTGAGCGGTTCAATGTTGAACGAAAAATTGTTCAAATCGGAAATGTAAATACGGGAATGAAGTATCCTTGATAAGATCTTTCGAACAAAAAAAAGTTTGTTCAAATCGGATTGTTCACTCAAAAGTTAGCATCGAGGGACAGGTTGTTTGAACGGTTCAAAGTTGAACCAAAAATTGTTCAAATCGAAAAATCAAATATGGGAATCAGCTGTACTCGCCGAGATCTTTCCAACAAAAAAAAGTTTGTCCAAATCGGAATGTTCATTCAAAAGTTATTAGGGGGGGGGGGGGAGGACAGACAGACCGACAGACCGACACACAAATTCCCCCTCTCAATACCCTATTTTCAAATTTTTAATTTTTCGATATTCATTTCACCTTTTTATTTTTTTAACTTGGCGATATTTTTGGACTTGGCGATATTTTTTAGATGCATTAAGCTACTTAAAAAACTTTTTTCGTCTTTTTTTTATTTTCAACGGGAAAGTAGGCTAAAAAATGGGCCACACGGGATCTGCTTCGCTGGCTACATACGGCCTTCGAGTATTAGATTGGGCAGCACTGATCAATGTGAAAATACAGTGAACTCTCACTTATACACCGCCTCATTTATGCGCCTTTTTCACTTATACGACGATTTTCAGTGGTCCCAGCACATTCCATAGCAAAATAATAATAAGATCATTCGTTTATGCGTCGCTCTAAAGATAAATTATTCACTTATGCGCCAAATTTCCCGTAAAATGTAACATATTTAATTTATTTTCTTTGAAAAATAAGCATGTTTCTTCACGTTCCTTTTTAATCTTTCGCCTCTACTGCTCACGGAAGGCATTTTTTCCGCATGAACTAGAGTTCGGAGAGGGAGAAATATTTATTATGCATCGTTTTAAAAAGAACAGTTTGTGACTAGGTATCCTACAATTTTTGTTTTCTTTTTATCATTGTAGTTAACTTACAGTAATTTTCAAACCTTAGTAATATGTCCCATTGTTATAGAAACATTTTGATTCTTGTTTTTATTAAAACTTATGTTGCGTTTAGACCTTTAAAAAGACTTGTTCTCTTATGCGTCTCTTTCAATCATCCGCCTTTAACACGTTGGGTGCGCATGAACTCTTGGAAGGACGGCAACAGGTTCACGTAGCGGGCGACTGTCCTCTTGGGGGAGAACTTTAAATTTTCGCAATTGAATATTTAAAAAACAACTTTTGATTTTTTCCCTTTATCTACATTAAAAATGGAGTGGAATTGGCTTCAGCCCGATGGTGGTTACCATTGTCATGAGGTCAGCATTGAACGTGTTAAGTAAGAGTTCACTGTAGTTAAAAATCAGCAGCTTAAATTATTTTAACCATGAAGAGAAAAACATACAATTGTAAACGATGAAAAGTTACTCATTCCAATATATTTATGACTATCTTCGGGCAGAGTCATCCTCACTTTTTTAATTCTTACGCAATGATGAAAATACCAAGTACAAGACAAATGGCGGACATACAAACATTCCTTTTCGATATTTTATTTCACTTCGTAGTGAAGCTGCATTCTTAGAGAGGAATAAAATCGGGTGAACATGCATTGCTTGCATTCCTTCTTTCTTAGTCGTCTGTAAGAAAAAAAGGAGCAAATTCTTCTCGGAAAATGCATTCTAAGAATAAAGATATTCTCATTTTCTTGAGAAAAAATGAGTACATATCTGCAATATTGCTCATCTATTCTTTTCAATAAGAGAATTAATAACAGTGAGTTATTATTACTTTTCATTATCTTAAGCCATTTCCTATGAAACATGAAAATATGTTTTCGGCTTACAAAACCAAAATATGCCTCTAATTTTTGCTTTTCTGGTACTATATTCTGGTGGAAGCAAAATGCCTCGAATTTTTTTCTCTTCTGTAAACAAACTTCTTGTACATGTTTTTATGAAATCAATAAAAATTCTCAGCTTGACTAAAACCTAGAATTTTTTTTACAAACAATAATACTACAGTTTTATGATTATACTAGCTGCCAGGGCAGCTAGATTAGCTTCCTGCGGCATGTTGATGCATAACGTCCCCCTTCTCTAACCTTTACCTCATTCTGAAGTTATATTATTTGATATAATTTAATGTTCATTCGATTTCAAGACATACCACGCACGTGGCCCGACGTTGCACGGGCACTTCGTGCCCTGAAAGTAGTGAGGAAAATTTCAAGAAACTACTCCCCGCCAGGGCGGCTCGCTAACAGGCGCTTCACGCCTTCACTTTTTTCCTATATAAAAAAATCATTCGAATTATTGAGATGCTTCGCGCCTTCAATATGGTGAGGAAAGTTTCAGTAAGTTCAGCTCGCTCAAAGGACAAAAGCAGACATAGATACTCAGTTTTTAATATAAGTAGATGGCTCTTCAACAAATAAATGTTTCAAAATATTACCAGTAGCTAGCGATAAAAATTCTACGTAAGTGGCCCGCTTATGAGTTTCGTGTTTGATTTAGTTAAGCCTTCATTCAAAACTCTCATTATCATTGTTATTACTGTTTCATAGCAACGACGGTTTGCAAGAATGGATTTCATATTTAATCATTTATTAGGCTTAATCGCTTTAAACTTGACTACTTATTAATTGATATCTTCGCTAATTAAAATCGTATAATTATATCAATTGAAACTAATGAAGCCTGAAAAATTACCTATCTATCGGTACCTGGTTCGACTTTCAGGTCATTGGCGTTCGGGAGAAAGAAGCGTGACATAGAAAGAAAGATAGTTAGAAAGATAGAAAGAAAGATAGTTAGAAAGAAAGATAGTTAGAAAGATACTCAGTTTTTAATATAAGTAGATGGCGAAATACGCTCCGAGAATTATTAAAGCTTGTAGCTTCCAAATCCCTACATTTACTATGAATTCTGAGAATTACTATACAGCGCTAAGACAAGTGGTCAATGTTTTCCGTAATGGGATCGAATTAAGGTCTCCTGAGTTAGCAGATTACCTATTATTATTATTATTGCTCTTATTGCTACCATTATTTTCATATCATTGCCATAAATTAGCATCTTATATGATTTTTTCTACCAATTTCGTATTCTGTCGATTATATGAACTCAAATAAATTGTGTCTAATCTTTTAAGTCTAGTATTTATTGATTTATGGTAATTTTTAATTGCATTGAAAATTTTGGCATTTTTGCTTCTCACAGTGTTTTTTAAAGAAAAATTAAAATTCAATGAACAATTTCCAGGAGATGAAAATCTCTTTAATATTAAATGAAGCAAAGGTTAAAGTATTACTAGGTAAAATTTGACAAGAATACAGGGCAACAGTCATTTTGGTGCTGTAATGTTTGGAATTGCTTTTGCATGGATTTGGTGCAGTGAATATGGTATTAGTTTCTCCGTAGGAACTTAAATTTCCAAGCTAAAAGATTTTAGTGAAATATTTTGGCCACGGGCTCACATTAAATCCATAGAAATAAAATAAAAAAAAAAACACGAAACATGAAAGTTTATCAGTATTATACTGTACAAATATTCAGAGCTTGATTACTGAAAAGACCAACTAAGCTGTGGCTTGGGACTCCCAATTTGTAAGGGCAAAAAAAAAAAAAGACTAAAATTACTATAGTCTATTATTTTAGGAAACGGAAGAAAATTCATGTTTTCATGTTTTTTTCTTTAATTATTTACCTTCTCTTCTGAATACTTAAGGTGAGGAATATCCTACACATTCGTTGACAATAGTTTGAATTAGTGGATGAACACCCAACGCATTGTGGCAAAAACCATTTTCCGCAGAAGAGCTAAACAATTAAATAATACCTTACTAAACACTAACTTGAAATATCGATTAGGCAAGGAAATGATGAAAAATTCAATTGAAAGCCGAATTTATCAAGCGAGGAAATATTTTTCACCAAACTGCCCCCAAAATTAGTTGAAAAAATGATGTCAAGCTGAAGTTATCTCTCCACCTTTACTTCAGGCCAATAGATTCCTATGTTAACTGCAAGCTAAAAAGTCGAAGCAACTTTCACGTTTCAACTTTCGTCAAGCTGAAGTTATCTCTCCACCTTTACTTCAGGCCAATAGATTCCTATGTTAACTGCAAGCTAAAAAGTCGAAACAACTTTCACGTTTCAACTTTCGTCAAGCTGAAGTTATCTCTCCACCTTTACTTCAGGCCAATAGATTCCTATGTTAACTGCAAGCTAAAAAGTCGAAACAACTTTCACGTTTCAACTTTCGTCAAGCTGAAGTTATCTCTCCGCACCTTTACTTCAGGCCAATAGATTCCTATGTTAACTGCAAGCTAAAAAGTTGAAACAACTTTCACGTTTCAACTTTCAAGTTTCAATTTTCAAGTTTTTTATGAAAAGTAATAGAATAGGAGGTATATCTAGAAAGCTTATTAATCGCAAGCTAAGAGCACATAAAAATATCATCTATTTACAAGATTTGTAACTATACTCATGTTAAAATAATCTCGAAGTTCGTTTCTTGTTATTTATTAATGAAAATATAATTAACTGTATTTAATAAAAACGTATATATCTGAAAGTTTTAGCAAGTTGAAATTTAAAACTAAACAAATAAGTAAAGTTGAGCATTGATGATTCTTAATTTCTGATACATTTCAAACGACAATGGAAAACTTTGAAAATAATTTAGAGATGTACTTTTTATCTTGCAGTTGATCAATTAAAAACAATCTTCATTATAGATGTGAATCGAATTAAGTAAGTAATTATTGATGTAGCTATCAAAATATGAAACAGAATTCATTTGGGTTAATATTTCTGAAAACACATCAATTAAAAACTTAGGTCATTACAATAAAACTCTTTGAACAAAGTAATTATTTTTGAAAAAAAAAATCTCAGTAAGATATTTTTTGTTTTCAAAAAATGAGGACACATTGACTGAAAACAAAGGATGCTACCATTCAAAGGAAAGCATGTAAAAAAGTAAATTGTTACTCATTATTTATTTTTTAATGATTTCTACAAGCCACTGAAAAATACAATTATGTCTGAATATTTTTTGCACAGAAAATGACATACGTAATTATCGCTCTTGTTGTTTTTTAAAGCTCTTGGATGAATAAATTTTTTCTTTGAATACAAATAAGAAAAAAACTAGCACCCGAATAAAAGTAATTGGAATCTTATAAAATCCCCTCTAAAGCTTTTCGTGGCATAATTACGAGGAGAAATAATAGAAAAAGATGAATTGAGATTCAAATATACGTTTTGTCATAATTTTTTTTTTAATCGTTACACTCCTTGTTTGAATAATAGTCATTGTTTTCTTTAAAACAGATATTTAGTTTTTTATAAATTAAACAAGTCTTTTTACTTCACCAAAATTAAGCATTTTTGTAATTAAGATTTTTTCTTTAAATTAAGAACCTGTTACGTCTGAAAATATTCAGGTTTTTTGGAAGGACAACCGGATAAAACCGGACGCACAAAATAATTACGCTATCTGCTTTGAGCAATCGCATTTTTATTCAACTACCTATTGTTGTCTGTTGCGCTTCTTTACAGTCATGAAGTTTCTTTAATTTAAGGTTAGAATTTCGATTATCACATGAATGTCTTGTTTGACAATCTTGGAAACATAGAATTATTAGGGATGCACCGATTAATCGGCAGCACTGATTAATCAGCCATAGTTGTCCACTTTGCCGATAATTTATGATCGGCAAAATTTCCCCGATTAATCGTCAGAAAACACTTTCTAAAGTACACCTTTTCCAAGAAACTCTACAAGTATGATGAATAATTTTGTTATTATTAATAATAATCCTCACAGTTTGTTTCAAGTTTAGTTTCAAGCTAGTTTCAAGTCAAACTCACAGCTTCCTTCAATTTTTTATAAAATTTTGTTTCCCAATTTGAAGGAATATACGCATATAGACAATGTTGCAACATTTTTCATGTGTAGATGATTTTCTCCTTATAACACAGTGTTTTTAGATAACCTCTAATTTTCACAAAGAATAAATGTCTTGAATTAAATGGCTACTTAAACTAACAATTGAAAATTTAAATTAAAAGCACTACTAAATCAGAATGCTCCACAGATTCCCCTTAATTATTTTTAATTAACATGTCTTAATGTAATTTGATTGACAATACTTTGAAAATTAGTTCTAAGAAATTGGATCAAATTTTTATGCGGAAAATTATGAAAATTGGGAAAAAAACAGAAATCTTCTCTTAGAAATCAATTAGTAACTATTTCTAAAATGGGAATTAAACAAGAAAGAACAAAAAAAAAAAAAAAAAAGAATTGTGAGATCAGTAGTAGTTAAAATAATTATCCTTGTCATTAATCGGCTCAGCCGATTACTTGGTAATCAGCAATGGGCCAATTTGCTAATTATTGCATCTCTAAGGTTTATCATATTTCCCATTACAGTAAACGTGAGCTACTTTAGCGTTGGGGTCCTTCTTTGATCCAAAATTTTAAAAAGATACAACGCTTTCTGCTAACACTCAAATAGCAGTTTTTAGATTAATTTTTGCATTATCTGCTGGAGAGCTGCTCCAGAAACTGATTTAAGAACTGCTAAGAGAGTACTAGCGGAGATCGCTGTATCTTATTTAAAGAAAGTTTGGGTCAAAGGGACCTTAGGGTCGAAGTACTCTGCATTTACGGTACGCTTAAATTCGATTTTATCTAAATCAAAGTTTGGAAGACATGTGGATGGTTGCACTCGTAAATTTTCCAGAAGCGGAATACCAATAAGGCAGGAATTCAAGTGAAACAGGCGATCGCAAATTGCAATCGCTACTGGAAGTCGAATTACATTAGAACGTTTCTTGACAAAAACATCGTGACGTCAGCGTGACGTATGCCTATGAAAAACGAGCTAGATAAAACGTCACAGCCTACTTGGCGAATAAGAGGAGATCGCTGACTGCTTGTGAGCTCTTATTGGCTCACCCGTAGTGACGTCAGTGCCAAGTTAAGTTGCATTCTAGCGATTAGCATTTATAGTGATTGCAACTTATCCAAATTTGGGAATTTGCAATTGCAATGGTAGTGGAGCCAATAAGAGCTCACAAGCAATCAGCGATCTCCTCTTATTCGCCAAGTAGGCTGTGACGTTTTATCTAACTCGTTTTTCATAAGCAAATGTCACGCAAACGTCACGCTGACGTCACGATGTTTTTTTCAAGAAATGTTCAAATGTAATTCAACTTCCAGTAGCGATTGCAATTTGCGATCGCCTGTTTCACTTGAATTCCTGCCTAAGAAATAATTGAGTTCTGATAGGAGCGTGACCAGGGAAGGAGCTGAATTGTCAATTCGAGTAAGTTAATACAGTCAAACTTCATTTTAAGAGACCTTTATTTTGCGAATTTCTCTATTCTAATATCTCCCCCCACTAAGAGCAAGGAATATTTGTAATTTTTCCTGGTGAAATAACCTCCAAGTAATTAAGTGTAACCCCTAACAAACTTTTTCATATGATCTATTTTTTTTTTTTTTTTTTGAAACTCATTTTAGTTTTTTAAATATTTTCTCTTTTCTACATACACCCTTTACTAAGCTTCTTAGTTATTTTTCCCCACCACTTTTAATTATATTAAATTAATACAATTTTTTCATTAAATTAATACAGATTGCAGCAGATAACCATTTTAAAGTGTGTTCTGTAGCAGTTTTAATATAATCTGTACCGTAAAATGGGGTTAATCGGAACACTTTTCAGCTTTGATTGTAAAAAAAGCAGTTAAAAGATTTTTTTTTAATTTGATTTTTTGGGTAAAAACTTCGGTCTTGCTTTACTTTTGATATTCCAAGCAAAGACAAAAGATTTTGAGCAATTATTATTAAAATATATAGCAAATTATGGGTGTTCCGAATCACCCCGCTGATAGGGGTCAATCGGAACACTTGTTAAAATTTTTATTTTTTTCAATTTAATCTGTAATAGGTCTCACAAACATGAGTAATATTGATGGGGGAGAATAAGAACAGATAATTACTGTCAAATAAATGTATAATTTCAGTACCAGTAAACGTTTATAATTTGTGAAAATTCAAAATAATTTTGAACTTATGAAAAATGAAAAGTAATTTTAAGAAAAGCTTTTGAATTGAAATGCAAAGATTTAACATGAATGGAAGTCACTCATGTCGTCCACAAATATGTACTTGTCCTTAAAACTAGCAATTGTGACTTGGCTTAAGTTTTTTCATAACATCTCCTGGGATGAACTCTGCCTTTTCTTTAGTTTTTTGAAATTTCTGGGTTTCGGGGATTGTCCTGAAAGATTTTTTCGCTTATTCATCACTGTCTGTGTGCTGGACGTTTACTACATAAAGTCTATGTGACTTTCTCCCTTTTATTTTAAGTAAAAAAAAGTCTCCTGGAGAAAAAATCTTTTGAAATCTGTAACTTTTGTCATTCTAAGATCTAGTTGCTCACGAGAAGGGATAAACAGTAATAAATCCTTGTCCCTGTCTTGAATAGAAGAATTGGGGTTAGAATCTTGATTTTTCAAACAATTTCCTTCAAATAAGTTTGAATTGGAACAACAGAATTAAGTGTTCCGATTCACCCCGCAAATTTTTTTCCCATGGCATTTTTCAGAATTCTTCACTTTTATGACACAATTTATAAATAATGTAAATTCTAATGTGGTATTCTGTTGTTCAGATACATGTATAATTGAAACATACCACTCATAGTTTTTAAATATAAGAAGGTTTGTTCTTGCATATGAAGTTTTGCAGTCTATGAAAATGTGATGTTTTCTAGCATTCAACGTGCAGCCCTCTTTAGAAGCCAGTAGCGTTGCCAGATTGACAAAAGTATTTTTTTCCTACTTCCTATGATCTTACCTTTCTAAAAAAAAAATTCATGGCGAAAAATACCCAATAGTATATTTATGAAGAATTTCTTTGTACGGTTGGGAAGTTTTGTTCCGATTAACCCCGCTGTTCCTATACACCCCATTTTACGGTATCAAAAATTACATCGTTCACAATCTCAAGAAAAAAAGCTAAGTTTTCAAAGTTATTCATTCCCAGTTCATGTTAATTGCTGATTTTATTTCTTCTTTTAAAATGTCGTTTTAAATATTATATTGTAGGCAGAAAATAGTTTTAATTAAAAAAAATATGTACCCTCTGAGGCCGATCGTAACTTTTAAGGGATGATTTTTCTTTCCTTAATAAAAAAGATATTTTTTACATAATATTTTTTTAATTATTTTTCCTGTCTATTAAACACTTTTTGTAGCCAGTATACAAAATATCTTTGGAAAAGAAATGTCAGGCATAAATGGGTTAAATAGAAGTATCACATATGTATACATGTAGACAAGGACTGTTATCATCGTGTGTAGGCGTGTGTTTGTGTTTGTATGTGTAGACGTGTGTTTGTTTGTTTCTATGTGCGTAAGATATGGGACGCCCCCACTAAAAGGAGTGGAGATTGAGGATATTAAATTAATACAATTTAATATCATCAGACATCACCAGAATACCAGCTAACGGTCGAATAAATACCAATCGTGATTGTTCAATAAATATTAAGGTAATTGGTCTTAAAAAACTAATTTCAAGGCTGAACTTAAGCAAGCATAGATTAGTGCATTTTGTGCTTTACCAACTTTTCAAGTCATTCAGGTTGGATAATGAAATAGAGAGAGGTCACACTACTTTAAATTAATAAATATATATCGTCTGCGCTGCATGCAGACGATACGATTGAGTGATGTTACCATAAAAAGAACTCTAATAGAAGAAATGCAAAATAGAATTAGCTAGTCTTTGAACTGTTCGCTACTATGGATGAACGCTATTACTAAGGAATAAGTGCAGTTTTTTCATGAATACAGTCCATTTTTTACTTGATCTACACGCAAACGTCGCATCATTGGTCATCGTTGAGCGCGAAAAAGACGGACGCGGAAATAGTTTTAGCTTTGATTCCCAAGCGCGGTGTCATTAAAGGCCAATTAATGAAATTGATTAATTCGACGGCACACGCAATAGACATGTCGCAACTTCAAACTTCTTTAGATGATCTTCCCAAACTTAAAAAGTTCGAGATTTTGAAAAAGGAATATTATCAAGTTGATCGGAAAGGAGATATTCTGGAAATTCATAAAGTGCTGGACTAGACAAAGAAATGCCAAAAACAGAGGTAAGTCCTGAAATATCTATTAGAAGGCTTGCCAGGCCTACTGATTTAACCGGGACAGTCCCGGTTTTCATACAAAATCTCGGTGTCTCGACCGATTTACTTCATGTCCTCAAATAATGAGTTTGATTCTAGGTGACCAAAAAGTCTGAAGATAGATAACTTGTGAAGGATTATTTATCACTGTAAAGAATAAGTTGTCGTTTTTACAGTATACTAGTGGCCGTAGAGGTTCCAGTTTAAAACTGTAAAACTAGTTATTTTACGGTTTATCACTGTAAAACTACCAATTTTACAGTTTATTACTGTAAAATTATCAATATTACCTTTAAATTAGCTGCATTGTACTGTAAAAGCAAGAGTATAATACTATCAGCAGTGGTTCCAGTTTTAAAACTGTAAAATGCACAGTAATAATCTGTGAAACTAACAATTTTACAGTTTATTACTGTAAACTAGCAATTTTACAGTCCAAAAAGTCTGAAGATAGATAACGTGTGAAGGATTATTTATCATTGTAAAAAATAAGCTGTCGTTTTTACAGTATACTATTGGCCGTAGAGGTTCCAGTTTAAAACTAAAACTAGTTATTTTACGGTTTATCACTGTAAAACTACCAATTTTACAGTTTATTACTGTAAAATTATCAATATTACCTTTAAATTAGCTGCATTGTACTGTAAAAGCAAGAGTATAATCTATCAGCAGTGTTCCAGTTTAAAACTGTAAAATGCACAGTATAATCTGTGAAACAGAACAATTTTACAGTTTAACGTAAATACATTTTACAGTCCAAAAAGTCTGAAGATAATAACTTGTGAAGTTAAGATAGCATGTTTGTAACAGATAAGGCTTTCATGTAAAATAACTGTTATTTTGCGTTTATCAGTTATAAACTAACAATTTTACGTTATACTGAAGTTTATCTATAGAAAAGTGCATTGTACTGTATAAGATGTAAAATATACAGATTCTCGAAATACTGAATTTACTGTAAGCAAGTGTATTCTCGAGCTTCATAACGAAGCATATTGCGAATTGACTAAAGTAAGAATTTCGAGAATTCAGTAAAAAAGCATGTAAATTTGTCTCCTTAATACGAATATCAAATTCCAAATTTCTCTATTGCGAAGTTTTTATGGAGAACGTGTCAATGTTCTGTTGAAGAAAATCAACAGTTTTCGAAAACATATGTTGACGTAAGAATGTGCATTTCAGAGCTGTCTAAAGTTGGAATTGGATGTAAAAGCACTCAACAATTTCGAATTCATTTAGAAAAGCTGATTTAGAAAGGGTTCATATCAGAAGTCTAATGTGGATAGTGAGCGAGTTACTGAAATTGTGCATCCGTAAAGAAGTTCTAGAAGATGGTTGCAGTTGATCATCTAGCTTTTCACTACTGGTCACTTGACTGAAGAAGAATTCTGGTCTCAGTTTATGATAATGATTACAAGACGAGATGAAGAGCAAGATTAGAATGTACTATCCATCGACATATGTAATCAGAACAGCTTTTGACAGCATCCGTTGCGGACTGCAATACCAAGAAAATGTTCCAGAAGAGGTGTTTAAATCACTTCACGCATGTGAACAATTTTATGAGCAAAGTGTTTCCAAAGTACAGCAAAAAATCACGGACTATTTTCAAAGTAAAACTAGTGTCGTCGACCAAGTTCAGGTTTGACTCTTTTAATTTATTAATCTAAAAATTTGCTAAAATTCACTAATTATACTACAGATGCGAGTAGCATTCCTGATACAATTTAGTAGGTTAATAAATTAATTTAATTAGTTTTATTTCTTAATTCATTCACTGCGTTACATTTATAATTTCAAAATATGCACAGTATTTATTTCTTGCTAAAATGTATTTAGTCTAAAAATAGTAAAGTGAGAATCAACCTAATGTACTACTTACACATGTATAGCCCCTATTGAAAAAATAAGCACAGAAATTTACTATTTTCTTTATAGCGAAGTTTCTATATAACGAACCTTTTCAATGGTCCCTTGCGACTTCGTTATATGGAGACTCGACTGTACTATCAGCAGTGGTTCCAGTTTTAAAACTGTAAAATGCACAGTAATAATCTGTGAAACTAACAATTTTACAGTTTATTACTATAAACTAGCAATTTTACAGTCTACTTCTGTAAAATTAGAAATTTTTCAGTTTATTACTGTAAAATTAGCTGTATTATACTGTCAAAACAACATCGATTTTTTGCAGTTTTTACTTTTTAGAGCACTTGCCGAGTAAAGTTCCGAAGTCGGTTCAATTTTTTTTTTTTTTTCAAAAATATTTTTATGAATATCAACGTTTTCACACGGTCCAGTAGCCTCACGTTAAATGATTTTTCCACAAATTAACAACATATCCTGTGTAGCAATCAGTAGCGATATGACACAGCGGAAAATGAGCATATCTTAATGTATACACTTCATTCTCGCAATATTCTGCTTTGATTTCTACGGATAGCTTTCTCTTCATATGTCAACATTCAAATCTGATTAGATAAAATTGGCTCCTTCAGTCATTAAAAGCACAACAGAGCATGATGAGGGAAATACTTTGTGACATGCGTTTTGGAAATGTAACACTACTTATTTGTAAAGCGTCAACTTCGAAAGGTTTTTTAAAAACTTGTTGCTTAAATAGGCTTTAATTTTACTTCAGGAGCACTGTAAATATTGCAGTGGAAAGTATATTATAAAATGGTAATTATGAATGCTTCTTTTCATTTCCTTAATATATTTTTTAAATCCTTATTATTTGATTATTTGTAAGCGAATTCGTATCAATAGTATGCCAAATATTACTGAATATTAGAATGAATTTATTTGAATTTAAACGAATTTTTCATTCGAAAGCAAATTATAACTTATAAAATTTATATGATTTTTTCAACTGAAAATTTTTATTTTCAGCCATCTTTTATAAAATATCTCATAAAACATTGTATATAATGCATTGGTTTGTGCAATCATGCCTAATGATTGAAAATTAAGTGGAACTTCAACTTTGAAAAAAAATTGCGACGCTGGATTAATTTGAAATTTGTAAAAAATTTAAATGTTGAAATATGAAAAAACAAAAGTATTCATGTTTTTGCACTAACATTTGTGTTTAGTTACGAGCTATTAGATTGTCGTAAAATATGTACACTTAAAACAGAGCACACAAAGTTTTAGAATTTAGGTCAATAAGCCATAAAGATCATTTTAATTTGTCCACTGTATGCACATTAACTAAAATTTAAGCGAAGTGTGTGTGTTAATTTAAAGTTCTAAACGGATTCTGATTTTAAGTCTTCCAGGATAGGGCACCTAAAGTTGTGAATATTAAGATCAAGAACCATAATCAATGTTGTGCGAGTGCTAACAGAAAATTACTTGAAAATGTCTATCAGAAACATAAAAGATAAACAACGTCCAGCTTCGAAAGTGACTCGATTTAATAGACATATATTAACAGCTAAATTTTAATCTAGGACACAGAAAGCTATAAAAATTTCGATAATGTCCCTGTACTTTGGGAACCTGGACCAGACTCTGGGAAGCTTCTCAAGAAGTTCAAGAAGAGCATTGAAGAAAAATATGGTGTTAAGTTAGGTAAGCTCATTTATGTTTATCATCATGAAGCCTAAAATACAATAAAGTTAAAAAGGAAACTTTTATTGTCTTAAAGTATACAATTATTTTCAGTTTTTCATATTCCTTTTTTAATTTCACCGATGAGACTTTAACTAATTATATTACTAATGATTTTTGCTTATTAGATTTTTTGCTGTTAAAGATTTTGTTTTAAAATTTAGGTATAGAAAGCTTAGTTACAATATACAGGGTGTCCACTCCAATCGTGGACCAATAGCTAATTTCTAAACCGTTAGAGATAAGCATATAGTTTATTTAGGAAAAAATCTTCAAATTACGAAAGGAATTTTGGGTCTATTCAATGTTTTTCAAAAAATCAAATTTTGAAAGAGTTACGAAATTTAAATTTTTATACAGCCCCTAGTCCTATCAATCCTATTTAGTAAAAAAATTTTGACACTGTAACGTTTAAAACTAAAAAAAAATCACTCTTCTACCACAAAAATTGACCGAGTTATGACGTTTTGAAAAACCAAGATTTTGAATGATTTCGCATACGGTCCCTTAAGCGATCTCTCGATGACGTCATGAAATAATGCAAAATCTTGATTTTTCAAAACGTCATAACTCGGTCAATTTTTGTGGTAGAAGAGTGATTTTTTTTTTAGTTTTAAACGTTACAGTGTCAAGAATGTTTTGTTAAATATGATTGATAGGACTGGGGGGCTGTATAAAAATTTAAATTTTGTAACACTTTCAAAATTTGATTTTTTGAAAAACATTGAATAGACCCAAAATTCCTTTCGTAATTTGGAGATTTTTTCCTAAATAAACTATTTGCTTATCTCTAACGGTTTAGAAATTAGCTATTGGTCCACGATTGGAGTGGACACCCTGTATTATGCTCATAACCATTGACATGTAAAATAAGTTAAAGTCATTTAAAATTCTTAGGTATTGCTTCTGAAATAATATTTTATCATCCGCTTAAAATGAATTTGCTCTTTTCATTTGCATGTAACAATGTAACACCCATAATAATGATATCTGTAGCACTTTTATTAAATGTTGTCTACCTTTAAATTAACCCATTTATGCCCAGTAGCCTAAAAACGGGACGCTTGTTAGTTACTGCATACAAAACCTGTAATGGGTATATCAGTTTACTAAAATTGTTTTTCACAAGTTAAATAGTCCTTCTTCTTGAGAAAACCAGATAGAACGACTAGTCGGATACCAGAGTTTATTTATTGACAGCTATTTTCAGACAAATCAGTCAAGCAACGATCCAACATGGATAGCCACAGAAAGTAAGGGGTTTTTTTGTGAACTTATTTTTCATAACATTAAACTATTTTAAAATGATTTGCTTAAAATTGATCACAGATGCCTTCTGTAATGTTACTTCGCAAAAGTAAAGTCAAGTAAGGTCGTATTTTGCTCACATACACTAGGTGGCCAAAAGTATCCGGACACTTTCAAAAATTTACATTCTTACATATAGCTCGAGAAATAAGTGATCAATTGTTCTTTAACTTTAGTCATACAAAATATAGACTTCACCGAACATTTCCAAGTTGAAATTAAATTACCCTTGCATTTGGGGGACGACAATAAGGGGGTTGAAAGAAAAACCGCTTTTTGACCATAACTCTTCGAAAATAGCTCGGAATAAGCTATCAATTTCAGTAATTAATTAGCATACTATGTATAATTACTGTACAAATTTTTATGAACGTACCACTCTTACTTCTGAAGATATGAAACATTTTTGAAAAAACGGCAATTTTATTTGAAGGGTTTTTGCTCATAACACGCAGAGTTTTTGATTAAACTTTATCACAACTTCAGGAAAGATGACAAAATACAAGAGAAATAACATACTAAAGCGGTAAATAAAAATATTAAAAATTCGATGAGATATGAACGTTAAAAGGAAATAATTTTTCACGGCGCATGCGCGAACGACAGAAATTTATAACTACAAAAATATTGTAGCCTGATTTATACTGCATCTTATAAAAAAAGTTCCAGTTGAATATCATGAAAAATGAAAAAGATATCAGCGATCTAGTGAGCTGTATTTCATTCATTTCGCAGACAATACATAAATAGTGAGGGGTTGTCCACAAATAGTTTGGTGACAATCGACCATTTTTTTTCAATGTTAAATTGTATACAGTTTGAAAATTTATATTCGGCATAGAAGTCACATTTCGTCTGTTCGGCCAAAAAGACCTTATACGTACGTTTCCAAAAGTATCCAGACACCCTCTGAAACGTTGGTTTTGAAAGACGACGCAATAACCTTTAATTTAAAAATAGCTCTTTGTGGACAGACCCTCACTATTTATGTATTGTCTGCGAAATGAATGAAATACAGCTCACTAGATCGCTGATATCTTTTTCATTTTTCATGATATTCAACTGAAACTTTTTTTATAAGATGGAGTATAAATCAGGCTACAATATTTTTGTAGTTATAAATTTCTGTCGTTCGCGCATGCGCCGTGAAAAATTATTTCCTTTTAACATTCATATCTCATCGAATTTTTAATATTTTTATTTACCGCTTTAGTATGTTCTTTCTCTTGTATTTTGTCATCTTTCCTGAAGTTGTGATAAGGTTTGATCAAAAACTCTGCGTGTTATGAGCAAAAACCCTTCAAATAAAATTGCCGTTTTTTCAAAAATGTTTCATATCTTCAGAAGTAAGAGTGGTACGTTCATAAAAATTTGTACAGTAATTATACATAGTATGCTAATTAATTACTGAAATTGATAGCTTATTCCGAGCTATTTTCGAAGAGTTATGGTCAAAAAGCGGTTTTTCTTTCAACCCCCCTTATTGTCGTCCCCCAAATGCAAGGGTAATTTAATTTCAACTTGGAAATGTTCGGTGAAGCCTATATTTTGTATGACTAAAGTTAAAGAACAATTGATCACTTATTTCTCGAGCTATATGTAAAAATGTGAATTTTTGAAAGTGTCCGGATACTTTTGGCCACCTAGTGTATCTACAAAATATCCCATAAACGGGACGTTAAATGGCAATGGCGAACTATTTTAAGCCTAAAATGTATGTAAACCGTTCCAAGTAAGAGTTTTAAGCAGATAAAAATTTTAAAAAGTTTAAAAAAAAAGTTAGGCATCAATGGGTTAACAATGCAAGAACCTTGATTTCTAATCGGTTATTTTTTAAACAAGATTGTTCAATTCGCATAAAAAGATTAACTCAAATGTAAAGCAAAACGCTCAATGCATAAGACGATTAAGAAGGAAAAAAGTAAAATGTAATGAGGAGTCAATTACAACACCAATTTTAAAAGAACGTAAAATAGAATATTGGTTTCATGAAAGTTTATTCTTTATTTCTTCTTTGTAGTATCCTTCAATTTGATGCTTACTAAGGACAAGTACAGAAAAGTTCCTCCACGCTATTTAACACAAATAAAGTAATTAAAATGATCAAAACTCGTATTCTCTGACTCTCTGATAGAAATTGCCTGGTTTTAAAAAAGCCTGATTGACAGATGTTTTTAAAGAAATAAGTATTTTTTTTTCCGTTGATGCATAAAATTATATTATATTATTTGAAAAAAAATTGTTTTTAACAATTTCAATTAAGTTACATTTTAAAGTCTTTTTATTCAAATGTGTTTAGAGACTAAATCAACATGAGCATGTTTATATTAGGTGATATTTCCAACACTTAAATGCGCAAAGGTGCTACAAAGTGTCATAGTGAAGTGCTGTATGATTTTAAAACGTACAACAGCAGCGTTGCCAAACATAATATATTTTCTGATTTATGATGGGTTTTATTTATTAATTTATTTCGTTTGTTTTTATTACTAATTTTTTTTATTGACGCTTCGTAATTTTATATCCAGGATTAAAATGTATAAGAAAATTATATTCTTGAAACAATTTAATGTGAGATATAATAAATTATGTAACAATTTTCCATTCCATTTTTATCTTTTTCAACAGAGGATTATTGGGCTTTGCATAAATGGTCTACTGATAATCTTGCTCAGTTTTGGGATGAAATCTGGAAATTTTCTGAGGTAGTCCATTCAACGCCTTATGAAAAGGTAAATTGTTTTTGATAAATATTCACTAGCAGACAGGGAAAAATTTTTTTTTGCTTTTATTTTGTTTCTTCGAACATTTGCCATTGCAATTTTTCTGTGCCTAATGGGCGTAAATCAAGGTTGTAGCTCAGAGTAGAATGTAGTTAACTATTTTAATTGCTGCCAAGGAATAGAATTTATACACTGTAAAAAAGAAATTGTTGTTTTTACAGTACACTACTGGCAGCAGATATTCCAGTTTAACACTGTAAAATGCTCAGTAATGAACTTTAGAATTAGCAATTTTAGTTTATTACTGTGCATTTTATAGTTTTAAACTGGAATCTCTACTTCCAGTATTATACTGTAAAAACAACAGTTTGTTTTTTGCAGTGCATTGTACATGTACTTCAATCACATTACTACATTAGTGTTAAGTGACAAAGCCGATTTCCTTTTTCGGGCTGCATCAACATACAGCATTTCCGGCAATGGGCCAGAAACAGCATTCTGCATATCCATGAATGACCTCTCCACTGCCCAATGTGTTATTATTCAACCGCGACGAGATGGCCGGTGTCAATCAAATGAGAAAACGAGTCTATTCCTTAAAATAGGTAGAAAAGGAAGAAACTCCAGTGTGCCATATTTGCATGTTTAGCCACATTTTGGCGAAGTGATAAGTTTTATGAAATATTAAATAGTTCTTCGAGCCACACCTGCATTTGGCGAGGAAGTGAAAACAAGTCTTTGCTTTCTTTATTGCAACCCTTATGTTACCATTTTGTTTTTAAATTTAAATGAAAAGTTGGAGACGCTGCAGTCAATGGCCAATGGCTGCGGAAAGATATAAAACCAAGACCCACCTACTTTCTTATATCCAATGAGAAATCTTTCTCGATTGTGCAAAAATTAAAATAGGTTCCTCTTTGGCTAATTTCTTAAATTGGGAGACCAATTAAAGGTAAGCAAGGTGACGTATTCAAGTTTTTTAACCAATGCCGCAATTGTGAATCTCATTCCTCAATTTTCATCTGCGTATCACCCCTTCCTAAAAATGGACAATCCTGAAAAAAGGAGGAGTCATAGGCCATCTCTGCGAAGTTGAATAATACTTCATGTTGTGCTGTTGCTAATTTTGGAACTGAAAGCTCCCTCCCTTTTGGAGAGAAGGACAGAACCGTTGCAATAAGTTCCCCTCGTTGCGAATCTTACAGCACCTTTTGCAGCCCAAACTCAAGCCACTGAATAGGTTTTGATTTGTGGTTCCAACAGCATGATGCGAATGAATGCACAACACCGGCACATATGAACCACCTACGACAAATATTTCCTTGACACCTGATGTCGTTACAAGTTACATCCATTGTCCGAAACACGTTCCTTGAAGCCATTTCCTTGCTTTTCGTTTTTATGTTGATATTTGAAGGCAAATTTTAACCTACGGCGTGAAAATTACAAGACCCAAAAGCTACCATCCGTCAAGAAATCGCAGCAATATCACATTAACTCACTAAGAAGGTAATGTATAACTTCAAGGAGATGCTTTAAAATTGCTTGGGATGTAAAGATAGGCATCTGGACAATTTTATTTTAAAAACGATTTGGTTAAAGAAATGTAACATAAACTGTAAACATCACTGTGTAAAAGTGTAAGGAAATTTTCAGCAAACTTTTGTTATTGCTTTGTAATTCAAATTTGAAATGTGGGAGTTATTTTGCAATGTACTTGAATTTAAAAATAGTAGGTATTTCATAGAAAGTAGGAAAAAATTAGTTTTGTCAATCATACAACGTTACTGGCTTATAAGGAGGGCTGCACGTGGAATGCTAGGAAACATTACATTTTCATAGACTGCAAAACTTCATATGCAAGTACAAACCTTCTTATAATTTAAACCTAAGAGTGGTATGTTTCAATTATGCATGTATCTGAGCAACTGAATACCACATTAGAATTAACATTTTTTAAAAATTGAGTCATAAAAACGAAGAATACTGAAAAATGACACAGAAAAAAAAAATTGCGGGGTGAATCGGAACACTTAGTTCTGTTGTTCCAATTCAAACTTATTTGAAGGAAACTGTTTAAAAAATCAAGATTCTAAACCCAATTCTTCTAATCAAGACAAGGACAAACTTTTATTACTGTTTATTCCTTCTCGTGAGCAACAAGATCTTAGAATGACAAAAAGTTGCAGATTTCAAAAAAAATTTCTCCAGGAGACTTCTTTTTACTTAAAATACGAGGGGGAAAGTCACATAAACTTTATGTAGTAAAAGTCCAGCACACTAACAGTGATGAATAAGCAAAAAAAGTCAATTGCTCCTCCCCTGGCTTTGAGAAATCAATGTATTTACGTATAAGTGACATGGTTTTTGCTGTTTTCGGATGAAATTGCATTGTGTTTGTACCCTTTGCCCCACCCCCCTCCCTGGAAAAACTTAAAACGATGAGCTTGTTCGTAACTTATTTTTTTTTTCTTTTACGCTATTAATACTATTATTGTTATTATTATTATTATTATTATTTTACCATTTTCACGTTACGATTCATATAATGAGTATTACTCTGAAGTAACAGCTTAAAGCTAAACAATTCATTTTTTGTAATTTAATTTATATTTCTATTGAAATAAATTTTACTGGTAACCTTTTTTTGTTCAATCCCAAATTCTACTAGGTTATTGATTTGAATGTACCCATGCAAGACGCACCTGAGTGGTTCATTGGAGCAAAACTAAACTTTGCAGAAAATTTGTTGAGGTACAGAGACGACCATATAGCAATTATATCTGCAGGTAAAAGTATAGTTTGAATACTACAATGATGATTTTTCCTCTTGGTAAAGTACAGAAAAATAAAGCAAGTGTGCTCGTCTCAAAGCGTGTGTAACGAAATGAATAGTTTCAACTTTCCCGTACTAAAATCTTTCGCGTCTAGTGTTACATCTTCAGTTGACTCAGCGTAGTCCTTCAATATCTACTGCATATATTAAAATCATGAAATAGTTTGAATAAGAGCCTTATTACTTCAAATTTCAATTAAAAAAAAAGAAAACAAATGATGAAATATATTTTATTGTCTGATTTTTACGCTATTTTGAAAATAAAAAGAAATTAGGAACTCTTATTTTTGTATTAATAAAAGTAACCAATGTTGTACATTATATAAACAGTATATACGTAAAAATATGTGTAAGCAACTCTACTAGTAATGTTGCTTTATAAAATGAATGTCAAATATAGATATTTATTGCGAAATTTACCATGATTAACCATGCTCAACATTTATGTATGTGTATACGTTGGAATTTCAGGAGAAGACAAAGAAACGGAGAAAATTACCTACGCTCAGATGTATGAAGAGGCGGAATTATATGCAGCAGCTCTGAAAAAATGTGGGTTGAAAAAAGGAGACAGGGTAGTTTGTAAGTATGCAAAATTATGTGTTGCCTGCTTTATTATTTCTATGATTATTATTATCATTAGAGTACAAATTTTAAAAATTGTAAGAAAAATTAAACAAAGAATTATTATACACAAATTAATGGAGAATGAAAAAGAAACAAAAAAGGTGTCAGAGTTTTTTTGATTAATAAACAAAATTCAACGTGTCTGACATTTTTATAAGAGTTAACCTTATCGTGGGGTTACAAGTGAAACACACTAAGTCAAAAAACATGATTTTGAGAAAACGCTGTTAAAAAAAGTTTTATTTTACTTCTCATTTCAATTCTAGTTTATAAAAAAACACGCTAAGTCATGGACTTAGTGTGTTTTACTTTTTCTATGAAATATTTTTTAACATTAGAAAGCAACTAAGTCACTTAGTGTGTTTTACCTGTAAGAACTACTTGGCTTGAGTACTTAATGTGATTACAAATTTGTTTAAAAAACTGAATTAAATAAAGATATGACTTAATGGGTTTCACAAGTAGAAATAGCTCATTTTTGTGTGTAAGATAAACTAAAAATCTGAAAATTAATAATTTTGACTTCGTGTGTTTCACTTGTAACCCCACGTTATATAGTTTTAGCAAATATTACAAGTAAATAATAGCATGTACTTTAGTTTCAGTAATCTTATTTTTAATTTACAGGCTATATGTCAAACCGAAAAGAGCCAATTTTCGCATGCCTCGGTGTCACTAGCATGGCAGCAATTTGGACAGGAGCTCTGCCATTACTTGGGGCAAAAGTAATCGACTTATTGTTTGGAATTTTGATGCCAATTTTACCTATTTTAACTAAGCGGGAATGGGAACTAAGGCGGGGATTCAAGTGAAACAGCACTGCGATCGCTTCGAATTGCAATCGCTACTGGAAGTGAATTACATTATCATCAACTTAAATTGGCATGACGTCAATACGGGTGGAGCCAATAAGAGCTCACAAGCACTCAGCGATCTCCTCTTATTCGCCAAGTAGGCTGTGACGTTTTATCTAGCTCGTTTTTCATAGGCAAACGTCACGCTGACGTCACGATGTTTTTATCAAGAAACGTTCTAATGTAATTCATTTCCAGTCGCGATTGTAATTTGCGATTGCCTGTTTCACTTGAATCCCTGCCTAAGTTTTTGATTAAAAATGAGCTTAGTTAAAAAATATCATTAAAAAACTTTTACTTAGGGTTGGAAAGTAAATATTTGTTTTTTAATTGTGTACTTCCAAACATTCTCACAAGAAGTAGTAAAACAAAGCTTAACTTATTTCTTAATTATTAATTAATGCACTTTACAATATGGAAAAAAAGGAAAATCCTACTCCTAATAAGTATAATTCAATTAAATAAGTCATTATTATTAGAAACAGTAATCTTGTATGCGATAGTTTAGGAATCTAGTGATGAAAAAAAAGATTCATTAATGATATTATTTCTACTATAGTAGTAATATTAATAATAATTATTAAAAAATAAATAAGGGAAGCTGAAAATTTGGCTAAGCTTTCCCCTTAATATAGTACTACAAAACTCATTAACATGATTTATGAGTTCCTCACATTATCAATATTTTTGAAATTCTGTGTTTTTGACGAAAAACAGGTACTCCCGCTTTCTTTACGGAGAGCAATTTTAAACCTGTAAGCCTCCCAAATTAAATTTACTTTTTTTAGTGATGTTTTAGATTAAATATACGAATAAATTCTGAAGAACTGTTATATTTGCACTTGTCTTATTGATACGGTTTTTTTTTAATTCAAGGACAAGAGAAAAGATAAGATATTTAGAGGAACGTGAAGGGAAACAGTGGGAAAAGGAAAAATAGGAAAATATTTTATTCTGTCCAGATTGTAGGCAATTTAAAAAATGTCAAGCCATTTTCACAAATTATACCGAACAAAAGTTTGTACAAACGAATTTTATTTTAAATCAAAAAATAAATTATATATATTCTAGGCAACAAAAAGATTATCTCTGAATTCACACATATTACTACTGCCCCTTGAATAAATCTACTCGTAGATCCCAAAGTGCCAAAAAAGGAGGTGAAGAATTCAAAAAGACAAGCAGTTGGATTTGTTTAAAAGAGATACCTTAAAAATGTTGAGAAAATGAATTCTTCCTAAATATTAGTAGCGAACTGTAAAAATAAATAGAACGAAAAAAAATCTATTACTTGTTACTACTGTTCCCTTCTTAAAGTCCTTACTTTAAAAAAAAAATCTAAGTGACTTTTTATGACATGTTATGCCTGCTCGAAATTATTTATTTGCTTAAACTATTCTATTGAATATTACTTGGGATCATTTAAAATCTAGACAACTGTCCTTCATTTTGTCACTGATGTCTTCGTCATTTCCGTCCACTTTCATGTAAATTAACAATTTAAAATTATATTGAAAAAAAGCTCTTTAACCTTTACAGGAGAATGCTTCGTTTGTGTGTGTATGTATGTGAGTGTAAAAGAGAAAGTGCGCACTCATATAAAAGCAATAATAAATTATTTTCAGGCTGTTCTTAACCGATTTAAACAAGTGAATCCAAAAATTATGTTCACCATTGACAGATTTCAGCATGATAAAGAAGAAAAGGAAATGCTCCATAAAGTGAGAGAAATTGTTAAAGGTGAGTGTGGTTACATTCTGCTTTTTGTTTGAATTTTTTATTTATCGATTATGCAAGTAATTGAATCAGTAATTTAAATATTCCAGACACAGGTTTCCAATACATATGGGGTAAATTCTCAAATTTCGTAATGCTGGTACTTGAGTGAGAAATAGTTGTTTCTATCTCTGATATTCCTACGGATGCCACCCAAATTTATACGGATGGAAGTAAGAATGAAGATAACAGTACAGGCAGTGGAATTTATATCACTTCCCAAAGGGGAACTTTAAAGATCCATAAAAGAAATATTGACTGCTGCTCCGTCTTTCGTAGTGAACTTATAGCTATTGATGAAGCACTGGACGCAATTATGACTCTCCCTCCCACGGATGAAATCTGGATTCTTTCTGACAGTAGGAGTGCCCTAGAACACCTTAGTAATTGGCACAAAGTGAGAGACCTTACTGGCACGAACATTCTCAAAAAACTCAAGACCCTTTCCCAATCACATCGCATTTTTTTACAATGGATTCCCTCTCATGTGGACATCCCAGGTAACGAAATTGCTGACAGCCTTGCCAAAGCAGGGGCTGCCGAAGACACGGCACCCTCTGGGCCTCTTACTTCTCCAGAGATCGTCTCAATGACCAAGCTCAGGATCAAGAACATCTGGATTAATCCTCCGAGCCATAGTTGGTACAAGAGCGATCGCCCAGGAGGCTGTCTAGCAATCAATTTCAACAGGCAGTACCAAACAGCCATCTCAAGACTCCGCAGTGGACACACCAAGTCCCTCAGGTACTCCACTGGAGTTAAAGAATATGATTTGTGTAAAAATTGCTTCACTGGGCAGGCTTCTCCAGACCACATTTTATCCTGCCTGGGTCTGTCCACGGAAGACTTAAGAGATAGACCGGGTCTTGTCATTGACTTTTTGAAGGTGAATGATTTGTTGGACTTGATCTAGCTCTGCTAGATCCCGGGGATTTGAAAGAAGAAGAAGATAGTTGTTTCTCGGAGGGGCACAAATACCTCTTGGCTTTAAGGTATACTGTCTGTAATACCTCCATTGCTCTAACTTTTATTTCTTCGATAGGATACTAGACTATTAATGCACGATGTTATAGAAGTACCCATAGTGGCATAATCTCATCAGCCGATGATCGGCCATTGATCGAAATCCGATGAAATTCTCATCGGCCGATGATCGGATTCGATGAGTATCCGACGAGTTTTGCTCGAATGCGATGAGATTTGGAGCTATTTACGAGCAGTGCAGTCCCGTGCCGATGAATTTAGAATCCATTTTGGATGCTCGGCTTATTTTCATCGGAAAAATTGATCAGAAGGATATCGCTTTCCGATGAAAAGTAGCTCATCGAAAACCGTGCTCGGATACTGATCGGAACGATGTCATCGTGAATTACAAGATCAGTTTACGAGGAGTTCGATGATCGGCCGAGCAAAATCCGATGAGTTGATGCTACTTGAGACTATACTCGGTTTCTTTTAAATAAGCGTATCAAGTTTAGAAGTTTTGCGTCGTCTCCATGGCAACCATATAAAAGAACAAAGCTCCACTCTTTTTTTTATGCACTGCTGTTGAGGCATTTCATTTATTTTATGTTTATCGAATTAGGCTTACGCTTTTATTTATATCATCATATCTCAGTTATTTCTAATTGTTTTCTAACAAATCTAGTGCTAAATAGCTTGTTTTAGCAAGACTTTTCAACATGAGTAACCGTTATATAAATACTTCAGAAAGCATTTTATTAACGTTGATTGAATAATAGTTTACGCACAAAGCAATTTTAATCGTTTGCATTTAACCATTGTTGCAAAAGCTAAGTGGGGAAAGAGTCTACAGCCCTGTAACTATAACAACCATAAGGTGAAAAGTGCGAAGAGTGGAAATTTTTTGTTCTTTTATACGCCTCCTCTCGTTACATAAGGTATAGTACGTATCAACTTTCTCAGATTGATTAATTAGAGCCATGAATCTGACGTGAAAAGAAATTGCTGTCATTGAATTTCCGGCTAAAGAAGGTTGGGCCCCTAAGGGAATCCATATTCTCTTGAAGAATGTCTATGGGAATGCTATAATGGACACAAGAGGACACTAGAAGTACATTTGTCACAGATGAAAATCGAGAACGTGTTGAAGAATTGATTTCAAGAGACAAACACGTTAAGACTCACAATCGTGATGTTGCAATTCAAGTCTGTTATACTTTGCCTAAGGAATAGTATCCCATCTGGGATATCACAAAACTTGGGCTAGGTTTATTTTCAGAAAAGGACGTTACAAGAGCTTTAAAACCATGACTCAAAAAGCAAAAAGGAAAACTTATCCAAAACTCTTTTGATACCTGGGCGTGGGGCCGTGGTGGCCCGATCGGTAAGGCATTGGACTCGTGTCCAGAGGGACCCGGATTCGATCCCAGCCGATCAAAGATCCACCGTCTTGATTAATGGTGGCTGGGAGGCGTTAAAAATGTCGTGGTCACAAAGTCCTCCAAGTGAAACGATACCTCTGGGGGTGCTGGGCCCAGGGTTTGCTCGACCCTAGGATCTGGTTCAAAATTAAGAACAGAGCGCTCTTCAGGGCCCTATTCCGGTTAAACCACGAAGCTGTGGTAGGTATACAGGGGACCCTGGAGTGTGAAATGAAATGAAATGAAATGATACCTGGGCGCAACGATGGCCAAATGTGTGAAAACTCATGTTGACTAGGTTGAACGGCAGTTTTGTGGAGGGGAGAGCTCAGGATTTGATCTACAATAATTTATGCTGTTATAAACTCACTAATAAAGTTTTTATGATACAGGAGGAGCATTACTTTTTGATCTTCCCTCGGATTTTAATGCATTGAGATGTAAAGAATATTAAGGCAACCCCCAACCCTTTCTCTAAAAACTGCTCCAAAAAGCATGCTTCAAAGTGTTCTAAAGAAGGGGACAATTATCCTTGTTTAAAAGATACCCGAAGATTTGTAATGTAGTGAAAGTGGAGGTAAAGATTAAAGATTGATTGTTATTTGTATTGTAACTTTTATTAAACTAATGGTTTTAGTCTTCAGTTTTTATTTGAATATTATGTGAAAATGAGTGAATAAGTGATATATAAGGAAATGAAATAATAAAAACTCTAATCATTTTGTGTAAAATGGAAAGAATAATCTTGAAATCATGGATATATTGATTTGGATAGCTGCATATAAACACCATATATATTTCGAACTAAGTTGTCAATTTTCAGTACTTTTTGCAAAAATGGGGATTACAAAGGGGAAAAGGTTTGTTTATAGAATGTTATTTACTTAACTTTTGGGAATAACATTTCAGTTAACAAATGACAAGTACCTAATATTTTTATCATGTTACTGCAATTATAAGTTCTTCCATATTTTATTTTTTGAAATCCGTATTTACAGGTCTTCCTTCGTTGGAAAAGGTTGTTATTGTTCCTTCTAAAGAAAATTCAAAACTAAAAGACATTAGTGACATCAGAAATAGGTGAGAATGTTCTCTTGACTAACTATATTTTGAGAGAAGTGTTTAATACATGAAAACTTTAATGGCTTTGATGTTTGAATAATTTGTTGTTTACGTTTAATTCTAAAATCCAAGAAAAACTAAAACTCTGGGATAGAGTTGTCAATGGAGGATGTCTTTCAATCAAATGCCTCTTTCAACAATTTTCTTATTTTCTGAAATACGTAACGAAATTCCTCCTAAAATTACGATCACAATCATAAATCTTGATTTATATTTCAATATTTTTAGCTACTTTACTGTTGCGAAGTTTATTTGAATCGGATTCGGTCCTTTAAATTATGCAAAAGAATCCAGTTTTTCATATACTGGGCTTGAACCTCAGTATTGACGGAAATATATTTTGAAAAAGGACGCCGCCGTTATTAGCCACGAATGACATACAACCTATGTAGTGTTACCACATTCTGATAGAAAAGTAAGGGGGCCGCCTGGTCTTTTTTCTTTTGAAATTGATTTCCACCCCTCATTAAACATTTTGCACTCACTCCTATGTGTGTGCGATAGAATAAATCACCTCACAAAGTTCCTATAACATCCTATACGCTACACGGATTTTTCATAGTCGAACAGAAGTTCACTGATGCGCTAGCTATAATTATTCAATGCATATAACCTGCATTTTTCCGTTCAAAAACGAAATTTCGTACATGTGGGCAGTTGTCTTGATCACATGGCTTCATTCTCAGAAATACATCGCCCAATTCTGAGGACTGTTCGGTTATTATTCGATCAATTTTGTCACTTACAAAGATTATTTCACCACTGGGTTATAAATCAAGATAAAAAAACACGAAATTTTCGTCAATTCGGCAAGTTCACTCAATTTAGCAAAAAATTAACTGGTTAGTGAAAAGAAACTGTTTCGTAAAATAGAGCAAAATTCTTCAGATTGAGATTGCATTGAGAGTGTAACGACTTGACCTTTAAACTTAAACAATTTACTCTTAACTTACTCTACTATACATACGTTATTAATTTCCTATGAATTGATTTTTTATTTAGGATTGGTTAGGGTAAGTGGGCCCCCTTTTTAGAACAGTTCGTTTTTAAAGCCTTATACAAAAGTTTTAAAGCAAAACAGCTTAAATTTGTTGACTTATTTTATCTTGGACATTATTAATAAACACAAGTTCAGCATTATTTCCTAAAAAATGCTTTAAATATTTTTAACTATCTTATTCTTTAAAAAATGGCGTGGGGGACCCACTTACCCCCTAGGAAGGGGTAAGTGGACCACCCTCCATTTATTTATATTTAAAGTGAGCATATTTTGGAAAGAGGTTTGTGGATCCTACCTAACAGAGTATGCAACATTTTAGTAGGGAATATTTTTCTGTAAATGTATCCATTAATGAGATATCTACCTACATTTTAAATGTACATGACAGAAAATTATGAAGCGGAATACAAAATATTATGTCTGTAAAATTCATTAAAAGCCGTTAGGCGTATTTTTTGCTTTTACATATAAATTAATGTTGAATAAACATAATGGAGTCGATTAAGATCAATTTTGGTAAAATAGAAAAAAATTATAGGTTGAAAAAAAAATGGAAACACTTAATGGCAGCGTCTATTTGAAGTTTTCTGAGGGAGAAACATTATCATTTCATCCTCAGTTATAATTCTAACATCACCTACATCAAACCAATAAAAAGTGTAGCTATTTCTATTCTTTCTATCAAATTTTGCAGTATTTTTTTCATTTGTATCATATTTTAAAATTAGACCTTCATAATACTTTATGGTTTTCTTTGATGCAAGTTTCACAAATACATAGTTACCAGCTTTTGCAGTTTTTGTAGCTGAACCATCAATTTCTTCTAGGTCTCCATAATTATCTTTCATTTCATCGTAGAAATTGCTTCATCAAAACTGCTTTTCATTTTGAAATCATCATTATTATGAGGGAGCCCACTTACACCATAGTGAGGGGACCCACTTACCCTAATAGAGAAAAACCACGGGGTAAGTGGGACCCCTCCCCTTAAACACTTATTAATAATACTTTGCATAAAAATTCTTATTGCAATGTGTACTTTAGGTTAAACTCTACAAGAAAACTTGATGAACATAGAAAAAATAATAAAAACTAACATTGAAACACTTCTTTGAAAAATGTTGCTTGAACTCGCAAAAAAATTTTTTTTTGAAATTTTTTTGACATAAATTATATGATCCAAAAAAAGTTCCATGAAACCCAAATATATGCAAAATCAATCACTGTGATGAAATTTGACATGATCAGTACAAAAAAGTATAAAAACCATATGCGCATTTCAGTTTTAAGGGGGGTGGCCCACTTACTCCAGTGGCCCACTTACCCGAACCAACCCTTCCTATAAAAATTCTGATAGGTCTTTATATTGATCAATCTATTTATACGAGGGTTGAGGCAAAAGTCATGGAAACTTTTTTTTTTCTTGCAAATACCAATCTCGGTGGAAAATTGGACATACACAGACGAAAGGAAATATTGTTAGACATATTTGTGGAGAGTAAATAGCAATGAAATATCATAATACACTTATTTAATACTCTAGTATACAGGGCCATATAGACCTTCACTGTGCGAAAGAATGACGACACAGTGCACATACAATTGATATGACAAACCTATGCCTAAAGATCCTCAAAGTAAGTCCCTTGCAATTGTCAGCACACACTGCCAAAGATATGTTAGGTACTAAATACCATCTGCCTCAGCATTTGCCGCACCATGTCTGAATGACCTGAGTCTATGTCTTAATCGTGTCATACCGAGCATACTTTAGTAATAAACTAGTGTGTTACGATATTTCAGTTTGAATTCATTATTCACGCATGTAGTTAACACCTTTCCCCTTTGCCTGTATATGTCTCATTTTCCAACCGCACTATTATTTGCAAGACAAAATTAATTTCCATGACTTTTTCCCCCAACCCTAGTATTAAAAGGAATTTTAATTTTTCCGTCTGAACTTTAAAACATGAATTGATATTTCTCAGTTGTTGGCTGGATGAATTTCTAGCATTGGGACGTGAAAGTGATGGATCTGTTCCTCCTCTTCAGTTTGAACAAGTGCCTTTAAATTACCCCATCTTCATTAGTTACACTTCCGGGACAACCGGCCTTCCGAAAGCCTTGGTACATGGATCCGGTGTAAGTACAAAATAAACTTTCCTCGCCAAGTTGTTTTGAAAGAAACTCTTAGCTTTGTTAGTCATCTATATTCAATAGCAAGCGCTTAGAATGATTGCATTTTCATTACAAACGTGCAATATCCGTAGTAAACTTGAATAGTTCGAGTTCCTTATGGTGTTCATACCAAAAGTAACTGACGTTCATAAAAAAATATAAATGAATATATCAAAACAAGCATCATAACGTGAATATATTAGTTTTTGAACAAGAAATTTTCATAAATGTGAAATAAATAATTTAAGTGCACTTCAGTTTATGATAGTATAAATCAAAGTTAACCCATAACAGATTTTTAGTTACATATTGAAAGGTTAAGTTAAAATTGATAAAATATACCTCGTATTCAAATTAACTTAATATATTAGAAAATGTCCTGCTAGTAGCAAAAATAAATCAATTATAATCTGCAAGTATTAGTGAACAAGGTGGATTGTTAGTAGCTTGCAGTATTATTATATCAGTTAATTTGCTTTAACGTTTCCCAACCTGTGGGAGGTTGGTCAGTGTTTGGCGGAAAGACACAAGACTAGAATGTGTGGGTTTTAAAATTCTCATCATGCTAAATGGTAATAACGAGACAGAAAAAAAACCTGTAAAACTATTCAATCCCGTTGAATGATAAGAACTGATGATGATCAAGGTTTTTTCTTTGTCTTAATAGTCCATTAAGTCCCAAGTACTTCGGACGTAGACTATGTCACATTAAATCAGCCTTCGGCTAGAGCAGTGGTTCACAAAGTGGTCCAAAGGGACTCCTAGGGGTCCCCCAGTGTTTGGAAGAGATCCATATAGTGAAAAGAAAAAAATAGGGGTCCACAAGATGAAAATAGGGGTCCTTTTGTTGATACACCAAACTCAATCTATCCCACTTAAAAGTCTTTTTTTCCTTCTACACCTATTCTATATAAGAATGTTAGCTGATTTAAGTTTTGTGCCATTCTTTTTATGAAAGTATGCATAAAAATTTTATGTTTTTCTCTGCATTTGTTTTCTTTTCACTTAAATTTTAGGTAAAACTGTCAAATTAAATCTTTTAGATAGTTGTTATCTGGTTGTTTTAGAACATCAATAAATGGAACTTAACCATTTCATTCCTGGTTTTTGAATGTCTGAGTTATATTAGTATAATTCATGATTAGTTTAAAACGACCCGAAGGAAGGGGGTCCACGGAAAATTTGAAAACTAGGTAAGGGGTCCACGGAACAAACAAGTTCGGGAACCCTTGGGCTAGAGGATCAAATCTTAAGATCGTACTTGACAAATTATTATTTCAAAACCAAGAAAGTTATAACATAACTCAAATAATAACTGAGTAACACAGCTTAGTTTATTTCAGAAAAAAAGGGAGTTGACACTACGTTTATAGACAAAAAAAGAAAAGAAAAGAAAAAGTGAAACTGCAATTAATGATATTGGGCATTTCCCAAATTCGGAGACAAAATGACAACTACGTCAGTTCGCTTTGCTTGATTTCCATGGGCGATTTTTCCCACCAAGAAAAAGCATTATAAAAAAGATTTTAGTATGAAAACTATTTTAAAACCCTCTTTTTAGAACGTGGGGCAAAATATATTTCACGCTCTGCCCTTTTACTAAATAATATGTTTTCGTTTGAAAAGCATTTGATATACCAGTTCGTTTTTATTTATTTTTTTCAATCAGTATTATTGTCTTATTATTTTCAGGCGAAAGTTATTTGGAGTAAGATAGTTTTGAAATCTATCATCCTTACTTTATTTTCATTATTTAATTTTTCGTTACAGTTCTAATTAAACTCATCTGGTATTTCACTTTTTAAGCCGCACGCTAGCCTGTACTTTCAAAAATTTCTGCTGATAAAGCAATTTATTATAATAATGTTGTTGAGTTAACCGTACATTTTTACGGTTGACATGTGGTAGCTGCATAGATTGAACTAATTTTGAAGCAAAACGGTTTTTTGATTTCGGCAAAAAAACTTTCAAAAGAATATCAAATTACAAAAAAAAAAAAAAAAAATGGAATGGTTTTGGTTCAAAATGCCTAGCATAATAATACTACAATACTTTTTCTTTAAAAAAAATGGAAATCGCCTGTGAGAAAATCCGGTTTTGTCTAATAAACATAAGGTAATGAAGTACATCGAAACAGTAATATATGTTTTAATGTAATTATTTTAGGTACTTTTGGTTATGGCTCGGGATTTCAGGTTGCACAGCGACTCAGACAGAGAAAGAACTTATCTCTCTATGTCTCCGGTAAGTTGAATAACATTTAATTTTTTTTATCACACAAAAAAATGTTCTAAGTCTAAAATAAACAAACCTTCCATCTCAAATACCAACATCAATTCAGGACCTCCCCGTCCTCGTCAGACTTCAGACTTTTTTGCTTACTAGACAAGGTAGGCGGCTCACGAACATAGTATTTAGCCGTGGCCCAGTCTCATCACTAGTGAACACTTCGGATCTTTAAAGTACAGTAATAACGGGTTCTACACTTCCAACTTAGGAAAAATTTTAAGTTTTTAAGAGCGTCTGAAATGTTAAATTGCTGTAATAGCTAGATGCAAAAGAAATACAATCTGAAAGTAACCTAACGTGAGATAGAGTATGTTAAATACTTAATGACTTAATTTGCATAGGAGTTTACTGGGACTCAGCTCCTGCACTTTTTTTAGATTTTTGTTAGTTTTTGCAGATTGGACTGAATCTAGGCTATTTATGCAAGAGGATAAATTCTGTAGTGGGAAGGTAAAAGGCAGTATCTGTAGAACAAAATTTTTTAAATATTTAAAGAAGTGCGTTTGGATTCCGTATCAAAATAGGGAAATGTTTGAACTTGGCCTTTTTTTATGCTTTATTTTCGGCGGAAATAAAAAAATAAAGCTAAAGTGCAACAGATGAAAAAAAGAGAAAAAATAAAAATGAAAGAAAATGAAATATGAAAAAATGAAAAAACTGTAGATACTGCTCTTTATCTTCCCACGGTAGTATAAGGCTTCTATTAGTTTGTTAGAACTGAAGCCCTACTTATACCAGCAAGTTTATTGCACATCGATGTAGAAAAGACAATTTTGCAGGGATTAACAATGAAATATTAATAGTCAACAGTGCTTAAAATTGAGTTCGATGGGTATCTCGCTGAATGTCGACCATATCGCCAAAATGACACTGGATTTTGAATATATTTTGCATCACCAAATATTTCCTTTATATGGGAATATACTGCCAAATGATTGCGAAATTATGACATTTGCATTTCTTTAATACTCTAGTTTAACTTTGAAACTGTACCTTCATTACGCCCCCCCCCCCAAAATAGTTTGACATCTATTTAAAAGCTGAAAATTGATGTTTTTTACAGTTGGAAAACGCCTTTGAATGCGCACGTTAAAGTACTAACTAGAAAACAGGTATTGAAAGTCTGGCCCACTAGCTTTTGAGGAAATGGCACTGAATGCATACATATTTGTAGAGGCGAATGCTGCTTTGGAAACAATCTTGATAAAAAAAACAGTAAAGGCTTAGCTCCACATCAGCAGAAAACCGACCGAAACCGAAGGCAGAAACCGAAAATCCGAGTACTTTGAATTTAAAGGAAATGGAAAGTACCCGGATTTTTGGTTTCTGTCTTCGGTTTCGGTCGGTTTTCTGCTGATGTGGAACCAGGCCTTAAAAGATAATAATAACTAACCGCTGAAAACGAACAACGAACTTTTTTGAAACTCACACTTGCAACTTAAAAAGAAACACACAACCAGACGTTGACAGACCCTATGAAGGAAAATTTTGAGTTGAATTAGATGCATACACTCGCACACACATACGCGGCTATCACGTGTGGGAAAATTTGTTCAACCCAACTTCCAATTCAACCGCAACTTCAATTTTTCATTTAACTAACTGCCAGCTAGAAATAGCACAGCACAATGGTGTTTTCTCTCTGAAGTTGACTGCAGAGCAGAATTTGGGGTTGAATTCGGAGCTGGGTTGAACGAATTTTTTATGTGTGATACCCGCTTTACAGTGTCATGACATATTTCGTCAAAATTGAATCCGGGATGGTCAAAGGGTTTAATTGGTTCTCCTTACGTTCATACATACATACATACATACATACATACATACATACATACATACATACATACATACGAATATGCCGAAAAACACTGGTAAAGATTGATTTGGAAGGGGGGTGGGGAGACAAACAGTCCAACAGACAAACACACGTTTCAGACTGCTGCTGTAAATTTTTATTTTTTGATTAGTATTTCATTATTTAACTGGTTTTTGATAATTCTTCGTTCTGAAATTTTTTAAATTGAATAATTCTTTTAGATGCTTTTTCAAATTACTTTCAGATGTTCAGAATGTTTAAATTTTTAAACTGGTAAAACTTGGCTCTTGAGATCTTTACAGAAAAGCCGTCTGTAATCTCAACCGTAATAACGACATTTAACTTATAGTTAACTTTATTGATGTATGGATTACACTTGCATTATCATACATTGTCATAAATGAATTACAGAGTCTGTCAGAATCTTTTTTAAGAAAAAAGCACACTAAACTTAATAGCAAACAAGGAAATATTTAACCTGCTATCCAATGAGTTACCGCCCATAAGCCAGGGCTAAGGCAGAACTGAAGCAAATACACCCACAGCTCGATCATGACATCCTGAGACCGCGGTTTCGTCCTTATTTTGGACTCCTCAGTCAGGAATAGCCAATAATCGAGCTACGGAGGCAGATATCCTCTTGTTGTAGCCAAGATTGCTTTCAAACTGGTAGGTAAAATGAATTTATCTTACCAGCGAGTGTCCGCAAACCATGATACGGTTCAACTCGAAATTGAAGGCAAATGCTGGGTATTATGCAATGAGTTACCGCCCATAAACCAGGGAGGGAGCCGCCCATCAGCCAAGAGAGTCCAAAATAAGGACGAAACCGCGTTTTAAGGATTTCATGATCGAGCTGTGGGTGTATTTGCTTCAGTTCTGCCTTAGCCCTGGCTAATGGGCGATAACTCATTGCATAATACCCAGCTTTTGCCTTCAATTTCGAGTTTAGCCGTACGGTTTGCGGAAGCTCGCTGGAAAGGTAAATTCATTTTACCTACCAGTTTGAAGGCAATCTTGGCTACAATAAGAGCATGTCTGCTTCTGGCTCGATTATTGGCTATTTCTGACTGAGGAGTCCAAAATAAGGACAAAACTGCGGTCTTAGGATGCCTGCGGTCTTAGGTTTCATTTAAAGTGCTAGACCAAACGTTTTCTTTTTTTCTGTTTCCTGATTTGAATTTTTTTTCAGGTTGGTTGGGCTTCGTGGAACATGCTAACCAGTATGCATTTCTTGGGCATAACTGTCGTCCTCTTTGAAGGCGTGCCATATTTCCTGACGCCGACGCATCTGTGGGACATGGTGGAGGAGTTCAAAATCACGAACCTTTTTCTAGCAGTCAACATTCTCGACGATTTGGAAAAGAAAGGATACGTACCAAGTAAATGATATTATTTTATGAAACTTTAATTCTTAAAATCATAGTAAAATTAGTAAGAATTAATTAATACTAATATTAAGTAATTCTAACATTATTTTAATGAGTAGTGTGTTAATAGTTAAGCTGTTGCAGTAATCTTGAATTTATTGCAAATACTATTTAAACAATTTCACGAGCGCTATGATGACGGGCATTGGATTACCCCCCTGCTTGACGGCATGGCAATGCCCGTCACCCCTGCTTGGGGTATAGAAAGGCATCATACTTCCAAAGTGGTGTGGAACCTAAAGACACCGCCACAAGTCACTTTAAATCATTGGCGGAAACATTTTACTAAAGAGGCTATTATAAACCTTGTTCACAAATATAACAAATGCTTCAACTGTCAAGGTGATTATCTACAGAATTGTAAAGCTTTGTACCTTACTTTTGATAATAAATATTTTTTTATTTGAATCCGTTTATTTTTTATAACCTGTCGGAGGTTGAAAAAAAAACAACCCTCGTATTAACACAATACCCGTCTGTCATGTTTTCCTGTTTGTAATCATCAGAAAATAAGGGTTATTTCATGAATGTTTTCCTTGCTTTGAAATTAGTGTCTCATTCATTACCAACAGCGAAACTTCAAGCCCAGAGATCCTTGACTCGATTCAAAAGAGCATTTTATTTCTTAATTTCCATTATTTACGATATTTATACAAGATTTCACCTTATTATGCAATATACCGTAAAATGGGGTGTATAGGAACAGCCGGGTCAATCGGAACAAAACTTCCAGACCGTACAAAGAAATTCTTCATAAATATACTATTGGGCATTTTTCACCATTAATTTTTTTTTAGAAAGGTAAGATGATAGGAAGTAGGAAAAAATTACTTTTGTCAATCTGGCAACGCTACTGGCTTCTAAGGAGGGCTGTAAGTGGAATGCTAGAAAACATCACATTTTCATAGACTGCAAAACTTCATATGCAAGAACAAACCTTCTTATATTTTAAACCTAAGAGTGGTATGTTTCAATTATACATGTATCTGAACAACAGAATACCACATTAGAATTTACATTTTATATAAATTGTGTCCTAAAAATGAAGAATTCTGAAAAATGCCATTGGAAAAAAAAATGCTGGGTGAATCGGAACACTTTGTTCTGTTGTTCTAATTCAAACTTATTTAAAGGAAACTGTTTGAAAAATCAAGATTCTAACCCCAATTCCTCTAATCAAGACAAGGACAAGGATTTATTACTGTTTATCCCTTCTCGTGAGCAACTAGATTTTAGAATGACAGAAAGTTGTAGATTTCATAAGATTTTTTCTCCAGGAGACTTCTTTTTATTTAAAATACGAGGAGGAAAGTCATATAGACTTTATATAGCAAAAGGCAAGCACACAGACAGTGATGAATAAGCGAAAAAATCTTTCAGGACAATCCCCGAAACCCAGAGATTTTAAGAAACTAAAGAAAAGGCAGAGATCATCCCAGAAGATGCTATGAAAAAACTTAAGCCAAGTCACAATTGCTAGTTTTAAGGACAAGTACATATTTGTGGACGACATGAGTGACTTCCATTCGTGTTAAATCTTTGTATTTCAATTCAAAAGCATTTCTTAAAATTACTTTTCATTTTTCATAAGTTCAAAATTATTTTGAATTTTGACAAATTATAAACGTTTACTGGTATTGAAATTATACTTTTATTTGACAGTAATTATCTGTTCTTGTTCTCCCTGATCAATATTACTCATATTTGTGAGACCTATTACAGGTTTCATGGAAAAAAATACAAATTTTAACATGTGTTCCGATTGACCCCTATGAGCGGGGTGATTCGGAACACCCATAATTTCCTATATATTTTAATAATAACTGTTCAAAATGTTTTGTGTTTGCTTGGAATATCAAAAGTAAAGCAAGACCGAAGTTTTTACCCAGAAAATCAAATTGAAAAAAAATCTTTTAACTGCTTTTTTTACAATCAAAGCTGAAAAGTGTTCCGATTCACCCCATTTTACGGTATTAAGTGTGCCGCTTCTGTTGAAAATTTAAGTGACACTTTAATTCAATAAAAAATGCATTTCAATTCAAAACTCGTGAAAAGGAACAATGAATTTTTGAAGTGTTACTTCTAGCCTCTGTTGTTCCCCCAAATTGCTCGTAGTTCAGTATTCGTTGTTCCACCTAAAGCACTGAAAACTACTTATTCACGGCTTTAGTTTCGCCAAGAGTTGAGATAAAATTCTTGTACGAAAAATTGCAGATAGATCTCGTGAAAAGGTTATCACGGAGTTCAGATTTGCTGTTCGCCACAATTGTCTGGGGAGTTGCTTACACCATATTGGTTTATAAGACGGTCCATTTTGCCAACTCTGTCAGAAAGACAAAATAATTGAGACACCTTCTCAAGAAGTGCTTGGATCCGTGAGGTGGCTCCAAAATTCAGACGTATTGCAGTGTCTGACAGCTGTTACAGACATTGACTTTTTCTCTTGCGTTTTTCTATTGTAATGAAACGCTTATCTTTTTCTTCTGCTATTTGAACAGTAATTTAAAATAAAAATTTGAAGTGTGGGAGTACATGCACTGTTTTTGCAACTGCTAATGAGTTCAATCTTTTTTTCAGCTGAAAAGCATAAGTTGAGTTCTCTGTTATCCATCTTCAGTGGTGGGAGCGTCGTGAAGCCACAAAACTATGACTTTGTCTATAAGAAAATTAAAAAGGACATTATTTTTTGCTCTGCTTACGGTGAGTTATGGAAAAAAATTGATATACCGTTGTTATTGAACCTATATAACAGAGTAAAAACCCATGGTCTAGCTTTTAAAAGCTCCATTTCAAGTTTTATACTGTCTTAATAAAATAAAACAATTTAATAGCAAAAACTCAAAGTAAGAGAGGAAAAACACTTTATTTTACACCACAAGGCCAGATTTCAGGAATTTACCTTTGAAACTCGTTTTGAGGATAATCTTTTTAAAAACTGTGCACAGCAATTTATGCTTAGGTAATGAAATTAGAATGTTTTCATTAGAGTTCAGCTTTAAATAATTTTTGTACAAAAGAATAGTTTTCACAATTTTTTCTTGTCACTGTACCTGATTGGATATATCTTGAGTAAAGAGGTCAAATCTAAAAACAATCATACAAAACTATCAGCTGTGAAATATGAACAAATAAGTTCCCTTTGCCAAAACAAGGTTAATATCGTCTTAGAATACAAGTAAGTTAAAAATAACCTCTAGGTTTAATATGTGGACCTACGCCAGAGTATGGATTTTTCCAATTAATGTAAACTCTTCCATTTTTGTCAAATTTAGAAATGGCTGTATGAAATTAAATTTTAACCACGCTATTTTTTGAACTCCCAGGCTAATACTCTTTGAATTCTCATGTGGGCAATAGAAATAAATTCATTTTAAGAGTTCCTATGATTTAACTAAAGTTAAGCTTCATAATGGCGTTGTTGTTACCGTCGAAAAACTAAAAGTTGCGGTATTGAGAAGTAAGTTACCGCCCCTAAGTCAGGGTTACAGAAGAACTACAAATTATACAGCGTCAGCTGGCGGTATATTATTTGTAAAAGTTGCTAATTTGGTCCGTCATTAGTCCATGGGATTACTATCAAGTTCCATCGACATTGTAGTATGAAACATCTAAAACACATTTCAATTTTTAATCTTAAGATTAAAAAATAAAATAATAAAATCAGCACTGCTCATAGTATTGGAATGAAACAAAACTAATTTTAAATTAATTGATTAAGTGAATGCTCTACTAACAAGCAAACTGGTTTTTTAATTTCTTTCTTTAGGTTCGACTGAATTTATGGGCTCATGTATGATTTTCGACCATACGATGAAAATACATAGAGGAGAAATCACATGTGCTTCATTAGGTATAGATATCCGAATTCTTGATGAGTCAGGTATGTATTTGCTATCGATCAAAAACAAGTTCCAAGCATGAATAATCTAATTATAGCTTTAAAAATTAAAAAATACGCTTTTAGAGTTAATTAAATCAAAATTGGGTAATACATCAACAGGTAATATAGTTTATCCTTTAGTATTAATAATATTATTAACTATATTATTTTGAAGTTTGCAAAGAGCTTGAATTTTATCGTTTATTCAGAGTTACGTACAAGCAACTGAAACATTTATAATACATTGACATATAATATAGTTTAGCCTTTAGTATTAATAATACATAGTCTCTACTAATAATAAAGCTGAAGGTTTGTCTTTCTTTCTTTTTTTCTTTCTGTCTGTCTGTTACGCGCGTAGCGCCAAAACTGTTCGGTTGATTTTCATGAAACTTGGCACAAAATTAGTTTGTAGCATGTAGTTAGGCACTACATAGCGATTTTTTGAAAATTCTATTTCGTTCTTTTTCTATTCTAATTCTTAGCGAAAATTCGATAAAATAGGGAAGAAATATTTCATACACATTTTCAAGTCTTATGTCATTTGAAAGCTTGAAATTTTCTGCATAAAATGACGTTGTTTCGAAGTTTCTACGATCATCAGGAGAGCTGAAAAAAATGTTTTTAGAATCCCGGAATTCAAGGCTTACCTTCAGCAAAGCAAGCTAAACGATTCTAAAACGGTAGAGCTCGAGAATGAAATTTGTATGAAAATAGAAATGAAATGAATTATTTTATCAACGGAAATCAACTTTTCATATTTGTTAGAAATAAAACCTCAGGCTCTGGCATTTACCCAATGCCACGGTCCTAGCTTCTGAGACCCTTGTAAAAAGCATCACAACTACGAGATAAAACTTTAACAGGAATTTATTAACAAAACAAAAATAAAAAATTAAAAATTGTTACACACGTGTGTAAGTATCTGATATGTAGCGACTCACACAAATCCTGATAGATATAAATAAACAAAAATAGAACTGTTGCCATCTCAAAAGTCCATTTCACAAACGCTGATATGCAAATTAGAATACAAAATTAATTCATTACAAACAATATTAACAATAAATTTCAAACAGAGACATGCAAATAAAACATCAAACAATAATTTCAGAAACTTGTTCCAACAATGTTGTTACCATGGTTACGTTTTCATACGTTTTTTTGTTTCGTTCTTTTTCCAGCGTTGCCAAACGTAGTATTTTTGATACTAGGGTAGTATTTTTTCGGCCCAAATAAGGAGAATAGTATTTTTCTGGCAACCCTGTTTCCAATATACTTTAATGACTTAATTAAAAGATTTGACGGATTTTTTTTTTTTCCATTTTCATAGATTTCGCATTTCAGCAATATTGATTTTGGCAACGTTTGGACGTTATTTTGTTGTATTTTTTTAGATTAGGCGTAGCATTTTTCTGTTTCAATTCTCTGATAACCCTGTCTTTTTCCCGGTGAAAATGTGCTTTGGGAACCTGCTTGGCGCATTTTCAAAAAAGTCACCAACTGGCGCGTTTTTCCGTATTGTCTCCCGGAGTTGAAAGCTCAGAGAGAAACTACGCAAAATAGCCAGGGTTACCACGCTTGGCGCGTCTATGGCCCATTTAGCGAGAAATTTGGACAAATTTGGCGAAAAAATTGTTTTTTTTTATTTGGGTTCAATTTTGCTTTTTGGCGATATTTTGCGAAAAATCCACTGAATGATGTTAAAATCGGCGATATTTAGGATATTTATCATTGTAAAAGTTTTTTTTTTTGCATTGTTTCGTGGCAAACTAGGGATGTAAAAGTTTGAATTGTTGTCCTTCTCACTCCAAGCACTATTTTAGCAGTTAAGGCATCTCTTAAGAAATTTACACGTAAAAGGAAGTAGTGTGGGGTTCATACCAGATTTTAATATCATACTTTGAAGGAATTTTTGTTGAATTATAACTAAAATAGAGCATTTTTTTTTGCTATATTAATTATTTTACAAATGAACTTTTAATTTTATACCACGGACAAAGCCGTGCGGATACCGCTAGTATTAAATATATTAATTTTGTATTTGTAAAAAACGTGAATTAAATTTTTTATGTTGAGTTACATACATACATACAAACAAACAAACAAGCAAACAAACCCACACGTAAAACTCATAAAAGGCGTCTTAAAAATTACCAAAAATTAACAGCATAAAATGTTTCAACTGAAACAGCACTACTTGTAAGATTTATATACATTTTCAAGCATTACACGTATTAACATATAGACCAAGCACGGATTCAGAGGAATAAGGGTAGTTTTTATCTAACCCATACCTAACTTTTGGGGTAAGTAGGACGAGATTTTCATGTTAAAGGGGTTGGCAGGGCAACTCCGGTTCCTTGCTCAACTCCAGAATAAACTCTGCTAAGTTTTGTACAGAAATTCCAATTAATTTATTTACTCGATCTTTGAGACCTAAATGTCGTGTCTTATTTGGGACGGAGGGAGTATTTTATTTCTCATTCGTTTGCCTGTTAATGGGCTGAAACATTGTCTTGATATCACATAAACGGCATTATAGATTCGTCACTGCGTGTCACAGTGGTCACAAGTCATAAAGTAGCAGAATAGTGCCAATTTACAGATGTATCGCTATGACGCATTTGTGACTTCACTATAACGTCACTGCAACAATTAATTTGTGACCATTAAATGCGTGAAATCTTGAAAGGCGCTGCAGCATCACTTGATGATGTTGCAGCAAATAAACATTCGAAAGTTAATGACATTTTTTTATGACTTTGCAGTGACGATTAGTGACCTTCATGTGACGAGGACCTTTATGTAACCATGTGAAACTTTCACATACGGGTTACATGCTATTCATTGTGCTATTAAGGTGTGATCACATGCTTTAAAATGCCTAATAAATAATGTTAGGAATGTTTTAAAAAATAACCTTAATTGTATGATAGAGATAGCTTATTAACATCAGTTGACAATTGCTTTATATGAAAATTATACAGGATTTTGATCTGAGCTGATTGTTTTAAGACATTAAGTGCTATGTTCGAAAAAATTCGTAGTCGACGTCTAGGGAAAAAGAACTACTGTAGTATCGATGTAGATTCACAAAAACATAGGCTAATTTCATTCGGCATGAAATTTGTGTCCCCCGTAAAGTGAAGTTTTATGTAAAATTTCCTTTTGTTTGTAATAGGAAAGCCTCTTGAAGGTGAAGTGGGAGAAATGGTTGTTGTTAAACCAACTCCTTCCTTACCAGTAGGACTTTTTGGAGACAAAGATGGCTACCGATTTAAAGAAAATTATTTTACCAGATTCCCTGGTAAGTTAAAGCCAACTTGCTTCTTGTTGATGCATTTATATCTAAAAAAATGTAACTAACTACTAATTGATAAAAAAAAAACAGCTATCGTTAGAAATAGCTGTTAATCTCTCTCTTTCTCTTAATATAGGAGTTGTTATCTAATTAATTGTGATTCTTAAAAAATGATTTTACGCGTTTCTTTGTGACCTTATGATTTTCTGATAGTTCTTGTTACTATTAAATTAATATTTCTTTGAAATTTAACTAAATCTCCTCTTCGTTGCGTTTGGGAACTATCACACATATTGTGTCTTTATTTTGTAGCTCTTTTTTTAATAACTTATTTAGTTGTCAAAATACCTTTTTAATTTTAATAAAAGGTCTCTATTATAGTCAAGCGCTAACTTATAGTGACTGGGACGCTAAACAATCTGTCAAAGAATATTTTTAGCACGAGTATTTTTTTGGAGGATTTTTACAGGGTCATTAGTTAAACCCGCATATAATGGAACCCTTACCATTAAAAGTTAATCATTTTCTAACTGTGGCTTCTTATCTGATTTGTTAGAGGAAGCTGGTTGAGCCGAACATCAACTGTTGTACGCTATAGTGCACATGAAAAATTGAAAAGTTACTATTGGTCAAATACTGTTTCTTTAACATTCTAAAACACAAGAAAATTGCTGTCTGATTAAATTACGGACAATGATTTTAATTGTAATGGCCTTTTTTTTTTTGACGAACCATAGTGTTGGATAAATAATGATCCTTAATTAAAAAACTTGGATAAACATCATTACTAATTCTTTTCAGGAAAATTTTCTATGGGGGATTTGGGTATGATTAATCCAGTGACCAAAGGATTCATCATTTGTGGCAGAAGGTAAGGGTTTCACTTTTAGTCCACAGAATTACAACTAATACCAGAATTATAAGCAATACTTTGTTAAAAGCGGTTGATATTAATCGTGCATACTTGCAAAAAAAATTTTGGACGTATGGCAGCAGTCCATTTTATTGAGACTGATAATTCACGCTCTAAACATAATATATTTTCCGACTGACAAAGTGTTATTTGTAACCTTGAAACATGTGTATGGTATTTATTTTGAAATTTGTTTTACGACGATGTTTTAAAACAATTTATTCCCCTACATCGGCAAACATTGACTTTTAATTTATTTTGCATGGTTTATTACAATTCTTAAAGTACGTAAGATAGTACTAAATTTTAGTTTTAAAATACTGAATGTGACAAGCGTTGTGAATTTCATGAAAGCGTGCCAATAAGGGTTTAAAATTACGTGTCAGATGTGACGGCAGAAAAATGTGATGGTATTTCAAAGATATTAAGTTTGAATAAATAAATACATACCCATTTTGTTCTTTCCAATGAGGCTACCCAAAAGGCCTTACACTGCAAAATCAAGCTGTTGTTTTTACAGTATAATATTAGCAGCAGAGGTTCCAGTTTAAAACTGTAAAAGTACAGTAATAAACTGAAGGACCAAGGGAAAAGAAGATGAAAGTCACTTTTCGTCAATTTTGAGATATTTGCGCTATCTCGGGGCTATGAAGGAGTAATATCATCTGGTAGAACAACAAGGGGGAAAAAGATTAGAATCGACCGAAATGTGCATGAAAACTCTATTAACTACACAAGGAGTTACGAGAAATCAAACTTTGTTCTTCGTTTTTCTCGAAATCGCTTTATGATTTAGTCATCTTTTCTCCCCCTGGCCCTTCAACTGTAAAACTAGCTGTTTTATTTTATTAGAGTAAAATTAGCAATTTTACAGTTTATTACTGTAAAAGTTGCAATTTTACCATACATTTAGCTGTATTATACAGTAAAAACAATAGTATATTACTGTAACTGCGGTTCCAGTTTAAAACTGCAAACTGCACTGAAATAAACTGTGAAACTAGTAATTTTACAGTTTATTAGTGTAAACTATCAATTTTACAGTTTACAACTGTTAAATCAGCAACTTTACAGTTTCTTACTGTAAAATTAGCTGTAGTATACTGTAAAACATCTATTTTTGCAGTGTAGCTTTTTGAAGACTAGGAGCAATCCATCATTACATTGCATCCTATCTTTCATGTGCCACCATTAAGACACGGGTGTCAATGACACATATAATTTTGACCCCCCAGTTTCCCACCACATGGGGGGGGGGCTGATAAATTCAAACATGTAGCCAAACTAGTTTGTTTAAAAAATGAAGAAATTTATATGATAGAGGCGTTTAAGACTAAGATGAAAATAACGTGGGAAACGAGATATTTTTGCAAAATGAGTATACGTCATGTCATGCATTATCTAGGATCTCAGCACAAGTTGGGCCAACAGTGTCCCGAATGCCCTCTCGTAAATCATATCCTGGTTTGCAATACACCGCCAACTCGACCATTTCGATCCATGGACAGCTGTTTCGAGCTTATTCTGCTCTCATCAGCATGGAATACGAAATTAGTCGAGTTGGAGGCAAAAAATTAGTTTTTTTTGCCTCCAACTCGACTAATTTCGTATTCCATGCTGATGAGAGCAGAATAAGCTCGAAACAGCTGTCCATGGATCGAAATGGTCGAGTTGGCGGTGTATTGCATGTTTCTGCCTTAGCCCTTGCTTAGAGGCGGTTACTCACTGCTTTATACATATCCTGGTTATTAGACATTATTCCTTAAATGTCAATCAGATGTTCTCTGTTTTGCGCATTGCATTTTCATTATAACCAGTTGACAAGACCGTTTTTTTAATTGCTGAAAATTCGTCAGCAAAATATGTGGAAAACTTGGTAGCATTTGAACAGTGACATGAAATGCTTTGCTGGTGGAGAGAGTGGAAGTCCTTGAATGGTGCATCAAATATTTCGTTCAATTCTACAAGCCGCATCGTGGTTTTCAAAGAGGAAAAGTGTGTATTTGGCGAAAACACACTGAGCATCTGCGGGAAGAGTTGAAATCCTACAACTCACTTATTTTGCTTTTCTACTGGCAAAATGAAAATTCCACTCGCATTGTTTAAACAAGATGTTTTTCATTTCTCTGAGTTTAGCAAAGAAAAGTACAAAATTTATTACTAGGAGCGAAAAAATATTTTTTGAAACAGTGACTTCAAATATTGGTTGCAATTGTGGAAGAATTAAATAAATATAATATTTAAAACATATATTTGCGTAAATAGAATAAAAGGACTAAAAGCAGAGTGGTGAAATATTTTTCAAGACCTAGAAATAAATATTTTCGCCTTTCTGTATTTTGAATGAAAAACGTTATCACTTATGCTAATTTGAAATTTATCTTTTATCTAAACATTTAGTTTTCTTTTGAAAAGTTATCGTTAGAAATTCAATGATCATTTAAATAAATAATCACAACCGTTAATGCCACATTTAGTACTCTGTATAGTTTTATTTAAAAGAAAACATTTTATAGCATTATCAGGCCTTAATAATGCAAAAGAGCCATTACGTGAATTAACTGTTTTGTTAATTTACTAATCGGAAATACTTTCGAAAAAACTGTTTCTACGTAATATAAGTATAAATGAATAAGCAAGTTAATAGAATGCTTCTTTGAAAGCGCAAAGTGTGTTTGACATTTTGTTTTAAAGATTAATCTATGAATTATTCGTTTTCATTCCTTTCTAGCGATGACACTTTAAAACCCGGTGGTTGCAGATTTGGAAGTTCTGAAATTTATAATATTGGTAATATGAATGCAATGACTTTCAGTTTTATTGTCTTAAATTTAATGGCAATTTTAGCGAAGTGTAGTTATTTAAATTATTTTAATGTGCAATAATCTTTTTGTTTCAGTGTTCATTAAAAAAATACTTAAATGTTTTTAAAAATTCAAATTTAAGAGATCCATACACTTCCAACTTTTGACGCCTCACATTTTGGAGTATATACCTGTTACGACTAATAAGAGAAAAACCGTTTACTTTTTATATGAGCAGAAGTAAAATTTTTGCAGTAGGGCAAGTCTATTAAAATGAACACGTTTTTCAAAAATACATTTTGTTTCCTAATTTTATTAGAATGCTTTTATGAATCATTTCGCTCATTATACTTCTCTTATATGTCTTTTACGATGTCAAATAATTTTTTTTTCTTCGTTTAAAATATGGTCACTTTCTTTGCAATACATGAGCTTAATTAGTTCATAAAGTTACTCGTTTGAAAATGAAATTATCTCAAATTTTAACTATCTCTGAGGGAAAGTGTTTTGTATAGTTGTCATTGTTATTGGGAGTGCAAATCACATTATCATAGCTAGTCTGAATTCAAGACAAAAAATTGGTACTCTTGAAAGAATGAGACTTTCTGATGGGGGGGGGGGGATTAAAACTTCGGTGAATGACATACCCACTTCTATAGTTTAGTTATAGCTCTAAAGTCAAGGGAAATTCACCAGTATCTTTACACCCATACAAACTGCTATTGACTGACTACAGCACTATCCGCAATGGATTTAAGAAGAGCTTACTCTGCATGTACTGCATAGGTATTTAGTGGTGTCAGGCTTCGAACGCAGTACCTTTCGAATCCAAAACCAATTCCTTTTAAATTAGCTAATCACTATTTAAAGGAATTTCATTAAAAATTAACTATAAGTATTCTTGATGCTTGATTCAGACACGTAATAACACCTGGGTTAGGAAAATAGGCAAAAGAGCCAAGTGTTTGCAATAAAAAAAGTATATCCAATTTCTTTAAACGCCAGTAAATTGGATGGTATTATGCAAAAAGGAGTTAACCCACAAAACATAAAAAAATGTGTTATCCAACTCTGATGGTAAAATACCAGGTGTGTAAGTATGAAACCGGAATTTCCCATAAGAGGCGCTAGATGTCGATGTAGTTACCGACTCATCACGTCAGCGGTATCTTGTTATTGTATTGATATCCGACAAAGATTTCCAACTCACAATAATACGAGTTTCATTCAGTAGCATTAGTTTATTAGGCTTGGAGTCAATTACGAGAAAATGTAATCGATTACGATTATGATTACGAGCATGAAAAATTAGAGATTGCAATTACGATTACGATTACAGTCTTCTGCCAAATCGCAATTACGATCACACAACAATTAGATTATGTAAAAAATGTAATCGATTACGATTATTATACGCCGATTACGATTTCGATTACACGATTACAGCTTTGGGAGGAATATATATGATATAATACAGAGAAGAATCCAGAAATTTTTGTTGGGGGGGGGGGTTAAGTTTCAGTGCTCCTTATTAGTTAAGCGGAAGAAGAATGAAGCATGTAAAATTTAAAACTTCTTCAAAAGAACATACAATATTGCCAACAAGTAATATTTTTTATTATATTCTGTTAAATTAACTATTTATTTATTTTGGTAAAAATTTACTATCAAAAAAAATATATATTGGCAATTTATAAATTTTCTGCATGTAACAATATTGGAGTTATAAAGTTCTAAAAAAATTCTGGCTAAAATTCTCTTAAAATTCTTAAATGAAATTTTTATAAAATTCTCAAGTAAAATTTAACATCTTTTAAATATAAAAAATGCGTTAAAATTCTATAAATATGCAACTTTTCCTTCTTTTATATACTTATTGATTAAAAATAACTTGAATATAAAATTATTAAACATAAACTAAGATTAAATTATGTGTGAAAATATTTTGAAAAAAAAAGTTAGATTACACGATTACAAGGCTGAATTACGATTATTGAAAGAAGGATTACAATTACGATTACACAAGAAATACGTGATTAAAATTACAATTACACGATTGCGTGTGTCCCATTCCCAAATTATGATTATGATTATGATTACAGAAAAACGTAATCGATTACGCGGATTACGATTACGTAATCGACGATTACTCCAAGCCTGGAACATGTCGAGTTTTGTGCCAACAAATTACGATTTGCCGACATCACTAGTTTTCTGTTTTCATCTGAAGAAAACCACAGCCGAATCGCATCGAATGCTTGTGGAGGCGTATGGTGAGCATACTCTCGGTAAAACACAGTGTTTTGAGTGGTTCAAACGGTTCAGAAGTGGCGATTTTGACGTGAGGAACGAAGAACGTGAAAGACCACCGAAAAAGTTTGAAGATGCTGACCTGCAAGCCTTGTTGGACGAAGACCTGGCGAAACTGTCAATACTGAATGCTACCGACAACAAATGACCAATTTGAATCGAGCTTTGAGTGCAAAACGACCAAAATACCAACAAAGACAACACAAGGTGATTTTGCTGCATGACGACGCACCAGCACACAAAGCAAAACGGGTCCAGGAAACGATAGAGTCGTTCCGTTGGGAGATTTTTTTGCATGCGGCTTATTCACCGGACCTTGCCCCATCCGATTATTACTTGTTTGCATCAATGTGATACGCACCTACTGAGCAGTGCTTGACTTCTTACGAAGCTGTACGAAAATGACTCGATGATTGGTTTGACTCAAAAGATCAACAGTTCTTATGGCACGGAATCCACAAATTGCCAGAACGATGGCAAAAATGTATAGATAGCGACGGACAATACTTTGAATAAGGTACTTTGTATCATATCATTACAATAAACGTGTTTTTCCTGTAGAAAAATTCCGGTTTCATACTTACACACCTGGTATGTTGCTTTTTACATTAAGCAAAAATGATTTAAGCCCTATCAGCGTTTCAAGGACTAATACAGATAACATTTTAACCCACAATCCTTGAATCTTCAATATACCATTAAGTAAAAAACATTCAACCACTGAGTGAAGCTGCAAAACACTCATCCAGGAGTTTGATGTTTGTAAGCTATTTTGCAACAAACACTCAACCAACTGTATCAACCCACATACCCACTAGGACTGGGCAGAACGATTCGTTTAAATGAACGATTCAGTTTCGATCCACTCCTCAAAATGAATTCATTGTATCGATTCTTTCGTTCTCGAACTAAAGAAACTTTTCACCCAACTCTGGTCAATAGGAACTTTTGCTGGGAGATGCGTAATGATTAACATGTGTGTTAAAGAAATCAAAAAGATAAGATGTTATACAAAAAATGTTAACTCCAAACGAAAGAACACCCGTAAATACTACTGGGAAGGCAAAGAGATGTGCAAAACAACATTTCTGAAAACACTACAAATCGATCAGAGGAGAATTGATATAGCTTTGAAGAAAAGGGAAGAAGATATGATAGAAGACCTAAGGGGATCATAAAGTGGAGGATTAAACAAAATTCCTGATAATAAAATGAAGAAAGTTACGGATCATATTAATTCATTTTCAAGGTACATATGTCATTACTGCAGACGTGATACACAATCACATTATCTGGGTGCTGAACTGAACTTACAAAAAATGTACAACTTGTATGAGAAGACGATGAAAGAGAATGAGCTTCCAGTAAGTTTTTCTACCTACAAAAAACGTTTCTATACCAATTTCAATTTACGTTTCCAGAAACCTAAAAAGGACACCTGTTTGAAGTGTGATAAGTTCAACGCACAAATTAAAGGCCTTACAGGCGAGGTGGCTGATTCTCGAAGAGAAGAGCATTCCAACCATACTCAAAAAGCAGAGGCTTTAAGGGATCAAATGAAAAAAGATCTTGAATCTGCTAAAGAGAACCCTGAACTGGAAACTTTAACATTTGATCTGCAAAAAACCCATCCATTACTTAAACTGCCAACTGGTATTGTGTATTATAAACAGCAATTAAATTTCTACAACCTTGGTATCCACGTTGGTAGCACAGGAAAGGGTATCTTCAATGTTTGGCTTGAAAATGAAGCTGGGAGAGGAACCCAAGAGGTGGGATCTTGTCTAAGAAAATATATAATAGAACATGTCAATCCACCTGTCAAGCACTTGATTCTATGGTCCGATTCATGCGGTGGTCAAAACCGCAGTATCAACTTAGGACTATTAATGATGCACACATTGCATAACCATCCTTCTCTTGAATCCATCACTCTAAGATTCTTGCTTTCGGGACACAGCTTTCTGCCTAACGATTCAGAGTTTGGAGATGTTGAGCGCTCTTTAAAAATCCAACAGCGCATATACACAGACGTAGACTACATTAATGTTATGAAGGAATGTAGGAGGAAAAATAATTTGTTGTTAACAAAATAGAAAGACAAGAAATGGTTTCAATTCACAAATTATTGGAAAATACTACAAACAGAAAAATCAATTCAAACAAAGATAAAGTGAGTTGGCTGAAGACCCATAAGATCAAAATTTTGAAAAGTGAGCCCTTCAAGCTCTACATGAAAACTAACGCAACAGAAGGAAACATGCAGATAATAGATATAGAAAAAAAGAAGAAAGGTCGACAACACAAGTCGTTTAAAGATATACAGTTGGATTTCTTATGGCTAACGGTTAAACCACTGTCAAAAGAAAAGATCAAAGACCTCAAAGAAATTTTGAAGCTGGTACCACAAGACTTAAAATATTTTTATAATTTCTGGAGAACTGCTCAACTGGGGTAATTTTCAGATGATGTTGATGGTTTTGGAGTTTCAAATGTGGACTTTGTCATTGATGAAGATGAGGATTAATATCTTTTAAACAATTTTAATTATTTCTGAACGATCGAGTTTTTGTACAGCATTTTTTTTATCAATAAAACACATGATTCATCATTAATAATGTGGGTTACCTTATTTTTTTAACCCTCCATTCCTTAATAACCTATAAAGCAAAAAGCATTCATCCAGCATTTTTATTTTTTTATACAGAAACACTTGGAATTTTTTATTGAAAAACACATCAGAAAATAAGTTTAAATATTGCGTTCATGGTAATATATCATTGGTGTATTGATATAGAGCTCATGATTTGCCAGTTTGTTGACTTTAAAGCCCATTATCTCAAAATCAGGTTTTTGTGGGTTGAGTCGTTTTTGCATAACACCATCCAATTGTACTTATTATTCTTTTTCAGTTGATACATTTCCTGAAGTTCGGGACAGCCTTTGTGTTTCTCAATATTCCAAAGAGGGAGTTGAAAGGGCCGTCTTGTTTCTGAAGATGAGGAACGGCCATCGCTATGATCTGGCACTCGTTGAAAAACTTCGTGCAACAATTTCCAGAGAGCTGTCTTCTAGACACGTGCCTGAGATAATAATTGAGACTCCAGATATACCGGTAATAAGAGGTGTTATCAAAGTTTTAGAGTATAATTTTAAGTTTTGTAGCCCTAATTAGGAATTATTTTGAAATTAAACTTAAGCATTGCCAATGCGGCAAACTCTATAAAAAAAATAGTTACTACCTGTAGACTCCAATCCTGCTATATCTTATAGCTATCTTTATGATTAAGACAAATTATCGTGTCTTAGTTAGACTGCAAAACAAAATACGATATTTTGCGGCGACCTGACTCTTGTTAATCTAAAAAGAACAAGTAAAATATAAAAAGCTTCTTATCAATTTCACATATCTTGTAATTTAGATAAGATTTCAGATTTCGGTCGTAAGTTACTGCTTAATTACTTCCTATATTTTCTAAATGATATTTGGAGTCTCAGCTGTGCTTTCAAATTTCTTTGTTAAAATTCAAAAAATATTTTTTTGTTCTTTCCCGTTTTAACTTTTCCCACTCCTGTATTGGTACGTCGACACCCAACAAATGTATTTTTTAATATCAGCGGCAATTAACTTTAAGTAAAGCCGATTAAAGTTGTTATGGTTTTTTTCTCTCTTCATTTAAAGACTGTCAATTTGCCATGCTTCTACGGAAAAACTAGAAGGGCTTTAGCCCATTTGTTGGCCTTAGATTATATTTTACTTCCACCATTTCAAGCTCTGGTGAGACACAATTCAAGATAATTTGAAATAACTGAAATTATAATAATAATAATATGTTTCCGTCTTTTGTTAAACTAGCTGTCGTGGCCGTCACGAAACTTTCTTCTATATCTATCTTATGAATTCCGGTTACAAAATAAAATACGTACTCGCCCGAGTAATTGGAGACAGCTACAATTTCCCAATTATCGTAATAACCCTGCAAATGCAGAATCAATGAGCGAAATTGGAAATCATTGCAAAAGCCTTGTTTAGATTAATTGCAAACATTTTATTTGTTAGTAAAAAGAAATTGGCAACAGTTAAAAATTTCAAATCATTGAAAGTTTTCAGCTGTTTTGATAATTAAATAGCGTGAAAGCGATTTTTTAATGAATTAATTTTTCGCATTGCTGACTAAGCGCAAAAATCACCCCACCCTCCCCCTGGGGCGATTGGCGCCAAAATTTAATCGATGCTTGCTTCTATATTGGGTTAGTGTTATTCCAAATTTCATTCAAATCGCAGCAATATTTCCCGAGATACAGGAGGTGCAATGACAAAATAAGCACTTTTGATTGCTCCACCCCCATTTGAGATATTGACACACAAATTGAATCAGCACCTGTACTCAATAGGGTCTACCTATGGACCAATTTTCGTTTGATTCCGCCGGTTACTTCCTGAGATATAGCAGTCACCCTCGTGCAGAATACGTGCGATTGCTCCACCCCCCTTCGAGATATTGACAAACAAATTGAATCAGCACCTGTGTACTCAGTAGGGTCTACCTATGGACCAATTTTCGTTTGATTCCGCCGGTTACTTCCTGAGATATAGCAATCCACCCCGCGCAGAACACGTGCGATTGCTCCACCCCCCTTGGAGGAATTCGCTAAAAAAAGTCAGGTGCACCAGTTCACATGGTGGTACATATGTGCAAAAATTTTTGTTCGATTTCATTCAGTAGTTTTTGCTCTAGCGCGGCCACAAAAACTGGTCACACACATACAGACTCACACACAGACACACACACACACAGACAGACATTTTCCAAAAATGGTCGAAATGGACTCAGCGCACCTCAAAACGTGCAAATCCGTCAAAATTCGACATTCGAAAATTTTCACGAAACCAATACTTTCTTCTATATGTTAGATATAGAAGAAAGTAAAAAAAAGATTTTATATTGATTTTTTTTCTTTTTACTAATGAAGCGAAAATTTTATCGCTTCGCATATCGCTCTTCCGACCAAAATTATTGATAAATATTTTTTTCTGCATATGAAAATTTAGTAATTCAATTCTAAGATTTTTTTTTATTTTCACAGTACAATCTCAATGGGAAGAAAATGGAAATTATCGTGAAGAACATTATCAATGGACGAAAATACAATGAAGAAACTGTAATCAACCCAGAATGTTTGCAAAATTTTTTCAATGTTCCGCAACTTGTAGGATTCTGATCATAAAATACAAGGGTTCAATCTCCTCGAGGTTTTCTGAGAATGTTTTAAGTTATGTATGTGCATCAATTTATAAAAGCATTAAATATTTTATTTTAACTGACATTTTTTAATATATATTTGTGCTAGTTTGTTCTGTATTTTTGTAATCATAAAGCGGTGATTTACGATTAAATATCATACAATTGGGATATAATAAACTCAATATTCACAAAACACTTCAGGTAGATATTACCATCGCATGTAATCACCTACAAGTTTACTTTCATGACCTTCAAAAATAGTACATAAACTGCTGATTTGATATTAGTTCTGAAAAAAATATAAGTGTCTTTATAAACAGACCGTACACAGGTGTTTCTTTTTTATCAATTTAATTCGAGACAAAATCCTTTATTCACAGGACTCTAAATATCTACGTATAACACTTGATCACAGCTCAATTTCAAATTTCATGTAAAGAATATTCTAAAAATATTTAGAGAAAAAACTTGCTTATTCCTATATACTAATTAACAAAAACACTTATCATATTAAACAAAAATATTAACTTTTTGAAGGTGGTCCGTAATAAACTTCCATGCGTATATGAGATTAGATGTGAAATGTGAACACACAAATCACATAACTATTCAGTTAAGAAAAAAAATCTTTTGAATGCTTACGGACGTCCCAAATAATATCAGAAACAAGAATTTGTATGTTTCCACATCAATCCGACTTACAACAGCAGACGCGTGTAGACACTTTTTTCTGTACCTCAGAAACAGAAGGACGTAAATCCAAAAATGGCGATTTTCTCTCTAATAGGGCATTGTATGTAGAATCTTATTCTGCATCGACCCATGAAAACGGTATTCTATAAAGCAAATACCTTCACAATTATTTAGCAGCATTAAAAGAGCGCGAGTCCCATCCTTAGCGTGCGTCCGACAATCGTTTTTCCCCTCTCCTGAAAAGTTACAAAAATGGACTTACGTTAGTCTGGTTCTGAAGTACAGTTTTGTGAAAATGCCTTTTTTTAATCTCCCGATACCAAAGTAGAACACATTCGTTGTTTAAACGTTATTTTAACGTTGTAAAAACGTTAGGCAATCCGATGAAACAACGTTAGTATCAAACGTGTTTTCAACGCTAATAGGTCTCGTTGATTATGCTGTTTTTCAACCAAATGTTTCAACTTTAAAATAACATTAGCATTTTCCGTTGAATCGACGTTTGTATCAAATGTGTTTTTAACGCTAATATGTCTTATTGTTTATGCTATTTTTCAATATTTTTTCTAAGCTTGAAAAAAAGTTAATACCTTCCGTTCTAATAACGCTAGTATCAATTGTGTTTTTAACGCTAATATATTGCTTATGCTTTTTTAACGTTAAAAATTATTAACGCTTTCCGTTGAAATGACGTTACTATCTAGCGTGTTTTTAACGCTAACATGTGTTTGTAGCTTATGAAAGCCCTCTTTGAAAGTTCGTAGTAACAAACGTGAATTATGTAGAAATTTTCCATGCACATCAGAAAGGCTTTTTTACTTCCTTTTACCTAAAGGAAAGCATTGTGATCGCAAAAAAAAATCACTCAAATTTGGGTCTAAATTTTGATTTTGCTCACCCCGAATGAATGTTGAATAGTTTTCTCGATCTTTCACTCGATCATCAGCACATGCATATGTACCTATCAACAGATATACAGAGGGCTTCAACGCCATCCACCTTGTCTAGTGGTCAGAGAAGTCTGACCTGGATGTAGTGGTCCTGGGTTCAAATCCCGGTTAGAGCATGGATGTACTTTCTCTCTCCTGTCCTGGTCCTTACTTTGCGTGAATGTGTTGTTGTGCTGTGAATGTAAGAACACCCTATAAACTAGGCATATATGTGTACTGTGGAAAACAGACTTCATGCCAAATTACGGTACAGTTGGAAAAGTGAAGCAGTGCACCCCAAATTGCCAGCTTAGCTAGCAATTTGAGGTGCGTTGTTGCTGTTTTCTTTTCATCCGGATTAGCTGGCACAAGACCACAGGGTCATTCCATGTCAAGTGTACGAGGCGTCCCCACTCGACCCCCTCCGATTTTGATGCAAATTTTTTTGGATATATAAGACTTGCTTGAAACTATACCAAATTATAGCTCTATAAGCCTTATGGTTCAGCCATAAAAATTATTTTATAAAGGCCTATTTTTCGTGTCTTGAAAAAAATGACCAAATCGTCAAGTTTGTGCTTTTATTGTTCGCGACCTAAGACGATTATCAGGCCCAAATTTGGTGATTCTGATCACTGTTTAGGGTATAATAGCCTACTTGTGTAACAAAAGCTCCATGCACTGTAGATTTTTTTCAATTTGCTGCCAAATTTTGTAAGAAATCGTATTTTGACAAATTTTGATGATAAGTTATCAGCTTGTATCTGCTGAGAGAATGACTTTCTGAAGCTAATTATTTCCTCGTTTGTAGCCTGATAGTTTGTCCGAAAGGTGTGCATGTGACATCTTGATGGCTCAAATAATTGCTGAATTATGCGAGTTGAAATTCCAGTTAAATTTCTTTTTTCTCAATTTTGTCTCAATTGCAAAGGGCAATTTCTCAAAAGGGTCATCTTGAATTTCAATTTTCTTTGCATCATTGGAAAGAACACACTTTTCTTAACTAAAAAACGTTATTTTTATTTTTGAGACAAACCAGTTTCAAGGTGATATTGCAGATCAAAAATGTGTACGTCATTCAACATGAAATCAAAGAAAAAAATACATAGACCTCAAAAGTTGATGTCAATTTGTTCTATTAAATTTTACAGCAGCTTTTGTACTTATGTTCTGATGAAAAAACTCCTTTTTAGATATTTTTGAACTTTAGTTTTTGTGTGCGCATCCGAAAAAACTCAAGAAATGGCAAAAAATAAAGTTTCGTTTTTAACAAAAATAATTATCTTCTTATCGCTGCTATAAGAGCTTGAGTCTTTTCCCATGTGTTATTTTTAAGCTCTTGAAACAGAATTTCGGATGATATGTCACTTGGCAAGGTTGTAGGTCATTAATATTTCAAGGTCATAAAAAGCATTTTTCCATTTTTCATCATTTTTGTTTATGGGCAAATTGCAATCATATGCTAAATATCTAGACACATCCTCGGCAGTATAAAGAATGGATTTTCAATTACTACTTATCATATCTTCAATTACTATTGTATCATTTACATGGTGGGAAAAAATTGCAATATTCAACTCTATCGAAAACTTTCGTTATCGCTTTTTAGAATAATGGCTTTGCAGTCCCGTTATACATATTTTTTTCAAGTACACACCATATTAACTAATTAATTTATTATTTACTTCATTTATTAATTATTTTTATTTTTATTTTTTGAAAAAGGAAACAATGCTTTTTATGAATTTAAAAGAAAGTCATTCTCTCAGCAGATACAAGCTGATAACGTATGGTCAAAATTTGCCAAAATACGATTTTTTACCAACTTTGGCAGCAAATTGCAAAAAATCTACAGTGCATGGAGCTTTTGTTACACAAGTAGACTATTATACCCTAAACAGTGATCAGAATCACCAAATTTGAGCCTGATAATCATCTTAGGTTGCGAGCAATAAAAGCACAAACTTGACGTCATTTGGTCATTTTTTTTCAAGACACGAAAAATAGGCTTTTATAAAATAATTTTTATTGGCTGAACCATAAGGCTTATGGAGCTGTAATTTGGTATGATTTCATGCAAGTCTTATATGTACATCCAAAAAAAATTTCATCAAAATCGGAGGGGGTCGAGTGGGGATTTTCTCGAAATTTGGGACACTTGACATGGAATGACTCAACAACGACTACAACTGGCCTACTGCAGAGCGTTAGGGTTTAGAACTAGTGGTGTGACATAGATGTCGATGTTTCTACCATTAATGTTTTATGGTCAATGTTTTTAGCCATCGATGTTTTGGGTTCGATGTTTTTTATTTCGATGATTTACTTTTGAACGAGAAATTTTCTTAAAAATCAGATAAATATGCTAAAAAAGCGTTAGAGACTTAATCAGTGGTTGCAGCATCCATTTTCATTGGAAAGAGTTTTCTATCATTAATTCTGACTATGTCAAAAATAATATGTGATAGGGGCTTGACTTGGATGTTAATGTTTTCAAAATATCTCTCTCTCTCTTTCTGGTAAAACTTGAGATTTTTAACACAGATATTTTAGGGTCGATGTTTTTTCTACCATGTGTTTTCGATGTCAATATTTTAACATTGAACCTCCAAAGTATATATGAACCTATATTATAGTAGCGATGAATGAAACATCTATGAAAACTAAATCAGATTTAAAACATTAATGATATAGGTACATGGGAAAAAAACCCATTGATGTTCTTAAACACTGAATTTTAAAAATTAGATATAATCCAGAATTAGAAGTCGCTTATAATTAGAGCAATTTTTCCATGTCATGACATTGGAAGTAAGTATTTTAAGACAGTTACTTATTGCTATATACATTTCTTGCCGGCTAGTCCTCCCGGCCACATCACATGCATGTATAAATACAAACTTCATTTCAGAAATAAGAAACTCCTACACATCCCCAATAGAATTAGTATATAAACTTTCATTTACCATTAGTTTACAGTTATAAAATTCACAAAACTTACCTACCGAATTCAACCAAGATATGATATTTAGCCCCCTTTTAACCTTATAATTTTGAACCAAAACTGAAGTTCTTAAACAAAAAGATATCACATTTGACCGCTAATGGGCTCATACGTCAAAACACGCTTAGCTCTCTAAGAAAAGGTAGTTAAGCGATTAGTTTTTCTCTCCTAACTACCTTCCTAACAACCATTGTTTCATCTGAAATGAAAAATTCATTCAAAAGGAAAAAATGCATCTTTGCATCTCTCTTGTTTTCTTATACATGTTTAAGATTAAAGTTTTAGAAACATGATTTAACTTTTTTTCCTATCAAGAAAGACAAGCGATGCATGCAGAACATTTTCCGGTCTAGACTGTTTCATGTTTTGAATCGAATTTTCACGCATTATGAGTAGATCTATCATCCAGTAAACTTGTTTCAAACTGCTCAGCAAAACTAACCGTTTATTAGCACGAAAGTTAGATAAGAACATTTGGGCAAGAGAAAAGATACTTTCGTAGCTTGATGTTAACCAATTTAGGTAGTTATTATTTTAAATATTTTAAAATCTAACCATAAATACTCAATCTATGATTGGCGGCATAACGCTTGTCGATTCCGAAACAAATAGATGTACGAAATTGGAGACAATTTTTTCTTTCTTTGCATTTTAAATTGAACTAGAAAAAAAAATTTGCAAAAATTTGCAATTGTAAATATCAAGGTAAATCCGAACAAGCAGATACGGTTAGCCAAAGAAGTGACTCATTTTAATCGTTGAGTTTAATCAACTGTAAAAGCATCCTTTTACCTCATTGGGCTCACCTAATGTAGTACATTTTCCATGCAGCTTGAAACTTGCTTTGTTATTACAAATCTATATTTTAAGAGTATAAAATTATAATCATAATAGTGTTTTACTTTATTTTTTCATCCTGTCTTTGTAAAAAAGATTACTTCACACCAGGATGTGTGTAACAAGTTTACTACTTTTGTGAGAATAGTTCCAAACTTATTTCATACAATGTAAAAAATGAATAGGGTGAGTTCTGGTAAGTGCTTCCACGGGGTAAGTGCGTCCACTGGGAATTATATGAACACTGTCCTGAAATGGCTTCTGCAACACATCGACTATGTTAGATAACTGTCTAATGATAATTTCAATTGGTAGAATTCAGGCCTGGATTCAATAGACGAAACACAATCAGAGACAACTTAAATGTCTTCAAAAAAACTCTAAAGTAAAGATTGAGAAGGTTTTGTTTCAGTTTCTCTTGTAGTCACACCAAGCAATTAAAGTCAAGAAATGCAAGTTATTTCTTTTGAGTAATAGCTACTAATAACATACATGGGGTATTTTGATTAAACACTCTAACTAAAATTTGTTTATATGACGGTACGCACTTTCCCTTTCTTTAAAGTGAGGTAGGGGTAAGTGCGTACCATTATTGATGGGGAAAGTGCGTACCACTATCATGAGGCATATGCGTATTATTATGCGGACTGCGGAGCAAGTGCGTACCATTATGATGTGGCAAGTATGTACCATTACGTGGAAAATCCGACTCTCGTAATTCACCTTTAATTTGACTTATAACTCTTTTATAAGTCGATTATAAATCCGACGTCATTTCCATCAAGTATTTATATTTGCATTGAATGCGGCGTAAGATTTCAATTTTATTCATTACCTCTGAAATATATTGGCTTTTAGATATCAGTTAGTAAATTTTTCGTTGAAAATAGCGATCATAAGCTATACTTAACTTAAACCAGAATGACAAATGAAGCAATTAAATTAAGTGAAACACTAAATAAGGAGCCAACTTATTCAAAAAATGAAGGTTGAGTAATGAATAAAATATATTTAAGAAAACTAAGAACACCTTGTGAAAAACTATTTCAATGCACAAGAAAAAAAAAGTACAAGTATCATATCATGATCAATTATTTTCTTTTTTTTTGCTCTTTATTTTGTGTTTTTTCTTACTGCTGCTGATTCTAATAAGAAAAATATTTTAAAACCGTATTTATTCGAAAAAAAAACCGAACATTCAGGTCATTTAACGATCTACCATACAAATAGAATTAAAGAAAATTACAGGTGTACGCACTTACAACAAGGCTATTGGACGCACATGTTTCATATTACATTTAAGAAGGGGTAAGTACGAACCCTGACTTAAATACAGACTGATTAATGTATTAAACTAAAATAAACTATGTAGACTATAAGTGATTATTACTAAATAGACAAAGAAAGAATCACAGACACAACACTCTCAATCTTCAAATTACAGTTGTTTGCAAGACACGTGGGATATCACTGATTGCGTTTCATCCATGCAAGCAAGTGCTGATCTCTAGTATTAGGAATTATCCCAAGGCAATTACCTAACATATTTAATATGTGCCAGAAGTTTTTTCCTGTTCATATTCACATAATTTAAGGTGGACGCACTTACCCTGCTAGGTAGGGAAAGTGCGTACCTTAGAATAGGTGTCATAATCCAGGTCACAAAACCTATGCTTATAGTTTATTTAACATATTATATGCTTGAACATCTTAGTAAAGGATCTGGAAAGAAAACTAAAAAAAAATTGTGAGTGTACAAGATTTTTCAACAGAGCAGCATCCTTGAGAACATGAACTTTGAAAAAAAGGGTACGCACTAACCAAAACTCACCCTATTGTTTTTATAGTATAATACAGTTAATTTTATGGTAAGAAACTATAAAAACTGCTAATTTAACTGTAATAAGCTGTAAAATTACTAAATTTATAGTGCTGAACTGTAAAAAAGCTAATTTTACCGTACTACTGTAAAATTGCTACTTTTGCACTTTATCACAGTGCATTTTAATTTTGAACTGGAACCTCTGCTGCCACCATTATACTGTTGTTTTAACAGTATAATATAGCTAAAATTTACGCAAAAAAACTGTAAAATTGCTAACTTTACAATAAGAAACTGTAAAATTGCTAGTTTTACAGTTTATTACTGCGCATTTTACAGTTTTAAGTAGGAACCTCGGCTGCCAGTATTATACTGTAAAAACAGCAGTTCATTTTTCGCAGTGTTAACTTGAAAGGTACAGTCAACTCGCGATAACTCTTTGCCTTACAACTTAATTATTTCTTTACCTCAAAGTTTACCTGGGTCCCAAAATTTTGAGAAGTCAGTGAGAACTTCCCATACCTCGAACTGCAAGTAACTGTAAGAAATTAGCCGGTTCCTTGGGACTTCAAAGTATCGAGTTTACTACATCACATTCTTCGGAAATATTTGTGTGTCAAGCTTCTTGAACGGCTTTGATAGCCAATGTCTTAACTTACCGCACTTTTAACTTAACTTCAAATTTATTTGACTTTGAAAAACTTTTCGTGATTCGCAATTTTACAGAATACGTCGAACTCTCACTTATACGACGGCCCAAGGGACCAACAGAAAAAGGCGCATAAGTGAGAGAGACGTATAAGTGAACAAGCCTATTTAAAGGACTAAAACACAACATAGCTTCTAATGAGAGAATGAATAAGAATGTTTCTATTGAAAATGGACATATTACTACGGTTTGGCAATTACTGTGACGTAACTACAATGATAACGAGAAAACAAAAATTGTAGCATACCTAATTACAAAATTCCCTTTAAAATGATGCATACGAGATAATTGTCCCTCTCCAAACTCTAGTTCATACGGAAAAAATGCCTTCCGTGAGCAATAAAGGTGAAAGATTGAAGAAGAAATTGAAGAAAAATGCTTATTTTTTAAAGAAAATAAATTAATTTGTTTACATTTTAGGGAAAATTCGGAGCATAAGTGAAATATTTATCTTTAGAGCGACGCATAGACGAATGATACTATCATTATTTTGCTATGGAATGTTCTGGGACCATTTAAAATCGTCGTATAAGTGAAAAAGGCCATAAATGAGGCGGCGTATAAGTGAGAGTTCACTGTCAAAATTCAATTCCGGCGTTTGGTAGGATCTTCTTGTGTAACGTAAAAAGCAATGCAGAATAACGCATTCCACTAATACGCGACGAAAAACTCGGAAAAATATGCTAATTTTGAGTTTATTGTCATTTTTACCCATATTTGATTAATAATGATATTATAATCACTTTTATTTCATTATATTTATGTATTTATTTTATTTTATTCATTTTTTTTTTTATTTTTGATTCATGGTCCTCTTGCATTGGGAGTTGGACACACTTATACATTTATATTAGAAGAGCAAGTGGTTAATAATCATCAAAATTGTTATTTTATTCAGAATGTTTTATTCACTCTTCATATTGTTTAGATTCATGTACGAAGCACTAGATGGAACAATTAGTTACATTTTAAGCTACAAGAAAACAACCATAATGAAAAAATAAAAAGTAAAAAAAAAATAAATAAATAAATAAACTAACACAAATCAACACTCCCTAACATTCATCTTATTGCTTAATGCTGTCAAAGTCTCCCTAAAGGCAATTTGCATTTACGGCCTCCATATGCAAGTTTATCCTTCTTAATCACAACAAGCCAAGGACTTGAATATGAATCCAATGATCTAAATGCTACTAAGTCTCCAGGATTATTAACTTCCGATGACCACAGATGTGGTCCAGTCAACTGAAAGTCCATCAAACGAGTCCATGTAGTCAACTGACAAAGGGAAGCTTGTATTTGTGTATTGCGTTACATCTCAGTTATTGATTTGTCTAACTCTCTTGAAATGGAAAAATTGATGTTGTTTTACAGTATTATACAGATAATTTTATTGTAAAAAAACTAAAAATTGCTATTTTTACAGTAATAAACTGTAAAATTACTGCTTTACAGTGATAAACTGTAAAATTGTTAATTTTACAGTTTATTACCATGTATATTTTAGTTTTAAACTGAAGCCTCTGCTGCCAGTATTATACTGCTGCTTTTACAGTATAATACATTTAATTTTGTGGCAATAAACTGTAAAATTGTGGTAATAAACTGTAAAGTTGCTGCTTTACAGTAATAACCTGTAAAATTGATAGTTGTACAGTTTATTACTGCACATTTTACTGTTTTAAACTGGAACCTCAGCTGCCAGTATTATACTGTAAAAACAACGTTTTTTTTTTTTTTTTTTTGCAGTGTAGTTCTCATTGCAGCATAAAAGATTCCATCTTACATCGTTTTTTTTATGCATAAAAGAAAGTATCATATTATAAAAAACTGACTTTTAAGAATTCCTAAACATATTTTGTGCGATTATTGTTAAAGACACTCTGATATCATGCACTTCTTCTTTACAGAATGTGTTCCGTTTTAACTGTCATGACCTTTATTTTCGCAAACGTTCATTCTAAGTGCGTACTTTCAATGTCTAAAATTCTCAAAATAAGGTGCAGAGTTAGATAATAAAAGTTTGAAGCTAAAAAAAAAGAGTCAAAAAATACGAAATGTAACTTTTTATACGGACCCTAGTTTCCCTAACTTATATTTAGCGAAATCAAAAGCATAAAAAAAAAATTCGAACGTAAAAAGCACAGACATCCCTAAGCTCATTTTAAGCATTGAAAACGGCGCTTATTGTAGCACTGAAACACTTGTCTGCAGCATTCTTGCGCCTTTGTGAGCTTCAACGTTGCATAATGCGCTTCTACAATACCTATTCTATTACTAACCATAATTTTGTTTTCTTGAAGTTTTCTTTTCCATACCTTGTTTTCTTGTCTTCATACTTTTGTTTTCAAAGAAAATATGAGATGCAACAGCTGTTTGAAATAAGTAAAGGAAAATAATAGAATTTATGTTGAATTCTGTTTTAAGATGAAGTCGTTATGATAGTTGTGATAATTTGTTTACTTGTATATTTTTGTCAGTATGAAAGTATTTTGTTTTTAACTGTACTTCATGCACTCATGATTAAGTCATACATTTGTGAAAACATCATACATGCTTTATAAATTCATCATATTATCATTTTTTTTTCTTTCAAAGAAATGTCAATTTGCACTCTGTGTAAAGGTAGACTGATGTAAGAAAATTCCAAAACTTTATTTCCAGGGGATGTGTTAAGATTTCTCGGGCTTTCACCAGTTTCTGTGAAAATCAAGTAACTTTGAAGAAAAATTGAATTGTTACTAATTACATGAAACTGGGGTTTTCAAATACGTTCTCAAAAGTCCGGTAAGCCAAACAACTGCAGAAGTGTTTTGAAAACTCAAAAAACTCTTCTCAAAAGAGTTGTCAAAAAGTGGGCTAGTGTACGTATTCAAAAAAAATTAAAACTTGTCCCAGAAGTGTTTAAAGATTTGCATGTGCAATCTGCTTATTTTTTGTTGCCATAAATATTTTATAACTAAATTCCTTTTTGTTTTTTTATCGGCAATATCACATGAGATCAACACCACCTAAGCTTAATTTTTAGTTTAGAGAGCACTTTGACTTAAAACTGCACTTATGCTTTAATTGTACTGTAAAAAAAAGTGTTTTCACGGTATAATATAGCTAATTTCATGGTAATAAACTGTAAAATTGCTAATTTTGCAGTAATAAACTGAAATAGCTAGTTTTACAGTAATGAACTGAAATAGCTAGTTTTACAATTTATCACTGTGTACTTTACACTTTTAAACTGAACTCTCTGTTTCAGTATTATACTGTAAAAACAACAGTTTACTTTTTGCAGTGTGGTATTAAATTCGTTTACTTAAAACTAGAGATGTACTGAAGAGCAAATGTGCTATTTGTAGATTGTCGATTAATTGGCTGTTGATTATGCGGCCTGCAGGGTTGCCACAGGATGCTTAAATGCTACTTTTTGCTACTTTTTTGGACACAAGGCGACTTTAGCTACTTTTTTATGCAAAAACAGGCCAAAAAGCTACTTTTTTTCACTGAATCTGCTTTTTTGGAGACTTTTTCCCCCTGACGTATGTTTTCTTTTGAAACACCTGGAGATTTTCTTTCACCCATGGTTTTAAATAATTTCTATTACAAGAATAAAACCTTTCCTAAATAGACATTATGGGCTGCAATTCCAAATTGATAAGGAACTTTTAAATTTAGCTTATGGTGCATGCAAATCATACCAGTTCTACCCATGGGCTCCCATATGCGAAATCTTAAGGGGGTGGGCTCAAATATTTTCCTCATAGTTTATAGTTAAAAAATATTCATATATATATATGTGTGTGTGTGTGTGTGTGTGTGTGTATGTGTGTGTTTGTTTGATTTACTAAGAATATGAAAGTATTAGACTCGTTAAGATATAAATATTCGTCATTTACTCTGACGTAATTGTTTTTGAGATTACTAAACACATTTTGACCGCTTACAGATAAAGCATGTATGCGGCACAAGGCCGTATCCAGAAAAAAAAAAAATCGGGAGAGAAAATTTCGCACATTGACCAAACACACATTTTTGTGTGTTATGAGTCTTTTTCTAACTGATTCCCCCTGCCCCTCGCTGTTTCTTGTGTGATTTTTAATTTCATTTTTGTTGTTAATTATTTGGACTGACCTTTATTGGGGTAGCGGTAGGGGTATCAAAAGAGAGATGCAATGAACTCTTTTAAGTGGGGTAAAACATTCGTAATTTTTAGGGGTCCGGGGGTTTCTTCCCCGGGGATTTTTTTTTTTTAATTCTGCATATTGAGGCCTTGTATGGGGCAATTGAGACTTCAAAATATGTTGGAAAATGGGCAAGCAAAAAAATTTAAATGTTCTACATTCTTTTGCAAATTAAGATCAATCAGAATAGTTTTTTTTTTGCTGTTTAACAAACAATTGTCAGTAATCGACAGAGAGGAAGAACAAGGAGGAGAAAAGATAAACACATCATCACTTGCGTACATCGATTTTCAGTATGTTACATAGTAGTTTTTGATCAGTTTCCCAACTCCACGAGAGAAACAGCACTTTATACTATAAAATGACTAATAGTATAAAACGCATAAAATCCTTTAAAAGAAATAGTATGGAGATTTACAAAATTATTAACGAAAGAGTAATATTCCGGTCATTCAGTTAATTCATAGTTTATTTATTTGATAAGAAATATAATTAAAGCACTTTTTAAGGAGTTTAAAAAGGTATTTGATGCTTTTCAAAGACTCTAAAACAGGCCCGTCGCCCCCCCCCCCTCCCTGAAACCCAAAATGTTTAGTAATGTAAAACAGAAAAAAAAAAGGTTTTTTTTTTTTTTTCCAAATTCCAAAAAATGCCGAGTTGTCTTGCCATCCTCGGATCAGCCCACTCTGTATCTTAACAGCTAGTCCACAAACATGGGGGAGTTTCCCATGCAAATGCGATGTCGGTCGACCAACGAATCTGCCTTTGTTTTTTTATGGAAGAATGTTGGAAGAGATACAATGCTATTGTTCTGAAAGCGATTTTAGTGCAGATTAGAGTTGTAAAAATTTGGCACTTTTAATAACTTATTCATTAATGAAGAAAAAATGTTTTCTAAATAAATTGTACTAAAAGCAAAAAAAGAACTACCCCCCCCCTATGGGCGCCCATGGTTCTACCTTGCAGACCAGAAGAAAGAGAAGGAAGAGCAATTGTGAGATTAGAAAAAGAAACTGAAGAAAAGTTGAAACAAAGAAAAATAGAAAAAGAAAAGCTGTCAAGTTTGAAGGGATCTGTTAAAAAGTTAGAAGAAAAAGTCAAACTAGTAAATAGAGAGAGAAAGAAAACTCAAAAAATAGCTGAAGTACTTTTTAAACAGATAAACCAGAGGCTAAAATCAGCTATTGAAGCAAAAGATATTGAAAGTATTAGAATAGCTCAGCAATATACAGTTGAGGAATAGTGAAAGAGAAAATAAATTAAATTGCTTAGTGAACAAAAGGAAAACTACTTTGATAGAATCATTTTTCTGTAAAAAACATAGATTTTTGGAGTAATTTTTCTGTATATGAGTATATTATTATTTGTTCTTTTGAATGGGGGGGGGGGCAGCAGTCTTGTAAAGTAAGTAACTTCGATTGTACTCTTTTGTTGTTTTTTTCCTCATTTGTACGTTTTATCTAATGCATTAGTTCAAAATATGTCTATTTTCTGAACTTATTTTAAAGCATTACTCATGATTCAGTTTAGCTTGTCACATGTTTCTATTCAGTGTCTTTGCACCTTTTTTTTTTTTTTTTTTCATGGCTACTTTTTATGCAACTTCTTTTTATTTTAAAAGCAACTTTTTTGTAACTTTTTTAGCGTTTTTAGGCGACTTTTGCTACTTTTTTGTGACATTTTTGCTGTGGCAACCCTGGTAATAAACATTATAAAAAAAGTTGCTTAAAAAAAGTATACTCGTGCAGATGTCTAAAATTGAAAAATGTCTTGTTTTGAATAAAAAATAAATGGTTACCTTACTCATAAACCCATACAGTATTAGAATATATTAAAACATAAAGTTAATCATTCCATTATTTCAGCTTCTAACATTCAATGATTTATAACAATTAAACAAAGCGTTTGGTATTATTTTAACTTTAGAATAAAATAAACTCAATTTGAATTGCAATTCTAAAATGACTTCTAAGAAAATTCACAGAAAAAAACTCTCCTTTAATTACCGAAATCATTTTCACCTTTGAAGAACACTTTAATTATTTTAATCCAATAGCGTAACAGCTAAAATGTAAAATCTAACTTTTTTAATTCAACTAGATACTTCATACATTGGAGATTAATTTGTTTTTAAGAAACGATTAAAGCAAAAAAAAGTGGGGGGGGGGGGAGAGAAGACTCAAAAAAGCTCTCCTTTGTAACATTTTCTTAGCGAATGGTAGTTTGCCATTACGTTAAATGCTTTTTCATACTTATAAAAAAACATTTCTCCAAGCGGTACTTTTTCAATTAAATTTTTTTAGAAGTCTTCAAGCAAACGCTATTTGGTTGTGCGTATGAAGAGAAATATTTTGTTCCTTTTAACGATTTCTAGCCACCACTTAAAAAATGAAAGTAGTTAATAATAACGCTTATGATGATTGCATGTATTTTCGTACGTTTCTCTATGCACAACAAGACTGCAAATGGGATTCGCAAAACCCATAGGTTGGGCTCTTAAAGTACCCAAGATCTGGGCATAAAAATAAAAAATACAATAATCATGTTTCTAACCATTCTTAAAAGTTATTCCTTATTCAGAATTACTATTATTGTAGTTGTCCGATTATGTAGTTGTCGGATTATCACTCTTAAAAACCGATTATTAATCCTAAAATGATAATAATACTCAAACTGATCTATCGGTAATTTTTTTTTTTTTTGAAACCATTTCTTAAAGTAATAAGAAAAACAAGTTTTATTAATATCTTGATGCAATTATACTCTGCTACTACAAAACCTATTTGCAAGAAATGTTTCGAGCATAAAAAGAGAAACTACATCCAGTGCTAGTGCAAAGGTTTCTTTCCTTTTCCCCATTTCTTTGCACTTCAGATTGCTCAGCCAAATAATAATATTCTAGGGAAAATATTATATTTTATCATTAAAATGTTCATTAAATATATCTTTTTCATGAATAAAGTACAAATCTTCTGAATTTTAAACGGAATCCAGGGAACCCAACACCTGTATTAAAAACCCTAGATATTAGAGGAAAACACAAGCTTTAGCATCCTAATATAGAATATATTGGTGTTTTCATTTAGTTTTGTAAAATTTAATTTAGTATGCAAACAGTATCTTTAATGACTTCCTTTACCTTTACGTCATAAAAAAATATGAAAAAATAAAAAAAACGTTAGGAGCTATTTCATTATTTTTCAATTAGTTAATTATTTCCGGCAAGTTATCTTTTGTTTAAATTAAAATCCTTTTTTTTCTCCGCATAGAAAAACATTTTTTTTTTCTTTTTGTTTGTTTTTTTTTTAAATTATTATAATTACATGGAAGTACAAAGCATTTAGTAAATTGTTTCGCTAAATGTAACTGTCGGTTTTTAAAAAAATGTTTATTTAATATCAAAGTTTTCAATACGCAGAAAATGTTTTGATATTGGCATTCACATTAAAATGGCTACGAAGTTGTCCTAGCATTTCGTTATTTGTATGAAACTTCTTACTTTCACTTTTTTTTCCAAATTAGTTTAGGAAGATGAATCAAAATGGTTCATTCATTTATATATAAGTGCGACACTCAATAATAAAATAGTAGACTGAAATTGAAAAAAAAAAAAAAAAAACATAATATTGCTCTATTTTTTTTTATATAATTCTGTAACAAGAAACCATCAGAAAAACGTTTTTTTTTAACTGGTAAAAATATTAGAGAACAAGAAGAATAAAATATACGCTCTTAACTAATTCCAGAAATATCTGAGGTAATAAAAAAATACTATGTCTTGAAACCTTAAAATACGTAAAAGGATTTCTTCTTGCATAGTCAATTAAAAATAATATAGTGCATGATTTGTTTTTTTTTTCTTTTTTATAGCTTTATATTATGATAGAAAAGTTTACATCACATCCAATACAGTATATACATTTCACACTGTGATTTCCTTCGATTTCAAATAGTTTACACATAGACACTCTTTATAATGAATAATTATTCTATCCTTTTCAACTTAAAAAACACTCGAAGAATAGAAATAATACTACAGATTCCATCGGAGCATGGTTTTATTTATTTTTTAAATGGATTTATAATATTATTGCGAAACGTTTTATCAATTGTAATCTAGTACACATTATTTATTCTCGTCCTCTGATAAACCAAGAGGGCGGAGATCCACCCCGTTTGTTTGGGTCTAACTTTAGGCGCTAAACCAAGGCTTTTCGACAGTAGCCGATACGATGATCTTTAAAATAATGGGTAAATCATTGAATTTGATAAAGAAATAAAGAAGATATCTCATGGTAGCAGAAAACAGGTCAGAGGAAAATATATAAGATACTGTTTGCTTCTCATTATTTTGTTTTTGTTCCCATTGATTGTATGTAGTACAGAAAACCAGCGATGCTTATTAAAGTTTAAATTCAGTCATAGTAAAAAATTGAAATTAAAATCTGTGTCTCAGATGTTTACTCTCAAGTTAAAATAAACTTCGAGGTAAAAAAAGAGGAGTTTTTTCGACCCACACCTACTTAGCAGCGTTTCACCGTAACTGCCGCTTGAGTTTTTAACTTTTCCACATTGAGTAGAGGACTCCTTATAACCCAGTAATTCTGAAATACGTTCCTACTATATGTTTTACAATTTCATTACAAAAAAAATTTAAAATAATAAAAAAAATATGCAGAGAGAAAAATCCTGAACAACCTAATTGTTTCAAGATACACAATCAACAAAAAAAATATTTATCTTCGTTAAACACGAACGAAGGGCCTGACGCTCCGAATGAAGTTTTGATAACTACCTCGTGATAAATCGCCGAACCAAGTTGGTCGATCCTATTTGGACCGATTTATCTTCTCTCTTCGACAGCCTCAGCCCTCAAGACAACGTAAATGGGGATGTAATGGCGGGATAAAATGTGATAAGATTTTCCTTTCTTTTCCTAAAGTGGAGGAAATCAATATATACCTGTGTCCTCGCGTAATCTCTCGTCTTTGTCAGAAAAATAAAGAAGGAGGTTTAGTTTTGAATAATGCAATTTATGTTAGTTATCTCGATTGATTGAATGACTTCCTCAGTGAAATTTGTAGTGTTTAATGGAGGAAATCAATCATGTCGTTCACTGTTAAAAAAAACCTGAATTTTCAGGAAGATTTTTACTGGTTTTAACAGTAAATTTCCGTTTTCGTTTCAAAACAGAACTTTTCCTTGAAAAAACGGAACTATTCCGTGAATTACCAAGTTGGAGAAACAAAAAACGGAATTTACCCGGTTTTGTGGTTGAAATATAACCGCACGAGAGAGTTAGATACAGTCTGAAGAGACTTGGGGCGTGCGCAGAAACGACGGCAGCACAAATGATTCATAACTGAATCAAAGTGCGCAGCAAAAGTAACGTAAAGTCATCGAGAATTAATGTGCATGTTTACGCTTCTGTGAAAGCTGTATTATTCGCATTAGCATGGAAAAGAGGACATGTGTGTCTCGTCGTTTGTCATCACAGTCGAATGTTATTTAATCGTGTTCCTCAGGACGTTATTATGTGTGCGCCATTTTGTTTCAATTTGAAAATGCTTCGTCGAAGAGCGTTGACTATTGATAGCATTCGAAGAAGAATTGTTCCAGGATTCTGCGTAGTTAATCAAATTGACTGGAAAAATAATTTGGATCTTTTCATGTGATTATTCGGTACCCAGCATTTCCTCTCAACATTTTTAAGAAGACTTCGTTTATCGCAATGGATAAATTCAAAATAGGCAACAAAAGGGCGTGTTAGTACATTTTAAAATCTACTCGCTCTATTGTTGCCTTTTTTGAGCAACAAAAAAAAGAAAATTTTTATTTAAGAGGTAAGAATTTTTATTTTTGTTACTGCTATTTTTATTTTAATCTGAGTCCAGATTAACAGTTAGTTATTTCATGATGTAAACCAATTGTGCATTTTAGTAGTTGCATGTATGAACTTACTGGTGCTGAGGGTTAGTAAAATTTAGTGAAATGATTTTTGTAATTTTATATCAAGATTTAAAAGCTTAGTTTCAAAACTTAGCTTTTTTACTTTATGACTTTACTTCGTTAATGTGACGAAATTAATGTTGTCAAAACTACGAAAATGATTGTCAATTTGACAATACTAGGATAAAGAAATATTTCGCTACATTTGACGAAATTCATCCCCAAAAAATTACGAAATGTTCGCTCGGGGTATATTCTTGGAAGTGATTTCATCAAAAACAAAGAAAGTTCGTTAATTTTGAGAGTGCATTTCTGAAAGTGTTGATCACTATGAACACCATAACGTAAATATATATGAAAATAGAGGAAATCAGTAACAATACAGGATTTTTTTTTAAGGAACCACGAATGTTTCAAATTCAGAAAGGAAAAAAAGAACTTTCGGAAGAACTTAATTTTTATTCAAACATAAGAGAAAATATTTTTAAAAGAATGCACCTTGTTAATACTTTTGAATTTTTTGAAGTTATGCGCTCAGAAATACTATGCATTGATCATTCCATCTTCAAAATATTTGAGTATTTTATGCGAGATTGATGTAATCTTTTTAAAAAAATCATGTTATTTTAATGAACTAAAATTTTTAATGAAAAAAAAAAAAGCCAATTCTTGTATTGCTTTAGTATTTTTTTTAAAGGCAAGATGTTTAAAAGTTTGAAGTATATGAGCGGATATTTTCAAACTTTTTCTAAAAAACAAAATTCGTAAGAGTTTTAAGTTTACATTTTTGCTCATCATTTTGTCTTATATATAAGAGCGATTCCATACCAAATCACCGAATGGGGGTCGCACGACCGACTCGGATTTTTTTTTAATTTGGTACACAGATTGATGGTATAGAGGTATGAAAAAGCCCAAAAGGAAAGTTACCTGCTCCACTTATTTTCTGAGATACATGCCCTCAAAGTTTGTCCGCCACGTCAAAATACTAAAAAAGTGATGTTATTTAATCATTTTTTATAAAAAATCGTACTCATGCAAAATAAAAGTGTTAGATATCTATGGAAACTAGTTACTCCAGGCATTCTGAAAAAAAATACTAGAATGTTCATAATGAAAATTGCCAAGGTACAGGGCTCTTTGAAGTTGTCACCACAAAAACTTGATTTTGCAGATTTTGCTAAAATTCAGGCATTTATTACAAAAAAAGGCAAACAAAACCAAAGGTTTTCTCACTTTCTGGTAGTGTACAGGTCCTCCCTGTAAATTGCTACGCAATAAATGTTTTGGGTTTCTCACTCCTTCTTGGAAATATTTTAGCTTAAAGATAAGCCGTATGGCAAAAAATGCGTTTTTGGCCATCTTGGCAGCCATTTTTCTCATAAAGGGGGAGCAGTAGAAACTTTAATTTTTTTTTTAAACAAGCCACTGATATGTTAGCTATTCACAGGAAAAGAGTTTACTTTTGGTTATTTCTCCCATTAAGAGATATCCTGCTGACAGTATATGCATGTTTTTCGCGACGACCATATGCTTTTGTTCCCCCTCTCATGGACTTAAAATTAATTAAACCAAAAAATAATGATATATTTATTATTAGCTGTATTATCTACCCAATATGTCATGAAATTTAATTTATTAAATCATTGAACAATAAATTAGATAATTGATGAAAAAAAGAAAAAGTATTTCTCTGATGCCTGAGCATTATGCATTCATAATTATAAAGCACTAAATACTTTCTTGAGAAATTAATTAACATAAATGAGCTCTAAATAGTTATATTATAAGCAATACCCAATCTTGTGATTGGGATACTCCTGTTTTTAATTGAAGAATTTCTTGAATATCACATGAATATCAGGAAAATAAATGAGGGCTTTTCGTTTGATGTAGGATACTTTATGACAAATTTCATTTGATGGGCTACTAACTGAGCATGGTGATAAAGAGCTATTAATTTCAGCATCGAATTCCATTTTACCTCATTAACAGTTAAATATTTATAAAATAATTAAATAAATAATTTTATATAAAGCCATGCTTGAAGAATTAAAATTAGTGCAACTAATTTATTCCCATACTGATCTTTACAAAACTGACATGTGTTGAGCACTGATAAGAACTGACAAGAATAAGTTTACTCACTAAAATACTTGTTCACAGATACTATAAAGCGTACATTCTATTTTCTACAAAATAATACTGCAACAAAGAACAAGGGTATAAAGGGGTAGGTACTAAAGAATTTCTTGAAAAATCAATTAAAATAAAGGAGCTTCGAATATTTATCTCATAGGCAATACCCAATCTTGTGATTGGATGTTCCTGATTGATGGCTATAAACAGGAGGATACCCTTGTTCTTTGTTGCAGTAATATTTTGTGGAAAATAGAATGTATGCTTTATAGTATCTGTGAACTAATATTTTAGTGAGTAAACTTTTTCTTGTCAGTTCTTATCAGTGCTCAACGCATGTCAATTTTGTAAAGATCAGTATGGGAATAAATTAGTTGCACTAATTTTAATTCTTCAAGCATGGCTTTATATTAAATTATTTATTTAATTATTTTGTAAATATTTAACTGTTAATAAGGTAAAATGGAATTCGATGCTGAAATTAATAGCTCTTTATCACCATGCTCAGTTAGTAGCCCATCAAATGAAATTTGTCATAAAATATCCTACATCAAACGAAAAGACCTCATTTATTTTCCTGATATTCATGTGATATTCAAGAAATTCTTCAATTAAAAACAGGAGTATCCCAATCACAAGATTGGGTATTGCTTATAATATAAATATTTAGAGCTCATTTATGTTAATTAATTCCTCAAGAAAGTATTTAGTGCTTTATAATTATGAATGCATAATGCTCAGGCATCAGAGAAATACTTTTTCTTTTTTTCATCAATTATCTAATTTATTGTTCAATGATTTAATAAATTAAATTTCATGACATATTGGGTAGATAATACAGCTAATAATAAATACATCATTATTTTTTGGTTTAATTAATTTTAAGTCTATGAGAGGGGGAACAAAAGCATATGGTCGTCGCGAAAAACATGCATATACTGTCAGCAGGATATCTCTTAATGGGAGAAATAACCAAAAGTAAACTCTTTTCCTGTGAATAGCTAACATATCAGTGGCTTGTTAAAAAAAAAAATTAAAGTTTCTACTGCTCCCCCTTTATGAGAAAAATGGCTGCCAAGATGGCCAAAAACGCATTTTTTGCCATACGGCTTATCTTTAAGCTAAAATATTTCTAAGAAGGAGTGAGAAACCCAAAAAATTTATTGCGTAGAAATTTACAGGGAGGACCTGTACACTACCAGAAAGTGAGAAAACCTTTGGTTTTGTTTGCCTTTTTTTGTAATAAATGCCTGAATTTTAGCTAAATCTGCAAAATCAAGTTTTTGCGGTGACAACTTCAAAGAGCCATGTACCTTGGCAATTTTCATTATGAACGTTCTAGTATTTTTTTTCAGAATGCCTGGAGTAACTAGTTTCCATAGATATCTAACACTTTTATTTTGCATGAGTACGATTTTTTATAAAAAATGATTAAATAACATCACTTTTTTAGTATTTTGACGTGGCGGACAAACTTTGAGGGCATGTATCTTAGAAAATAAGTGGAGCAGGTAACTTTCCTTTTGGGCTTTTTCATACCTCTATACCATCAATCTGTGTACCAAATTAAAAAAAAATCCGAGTCGGTCGTGCGACCAACTTTTTTTATTTTCGGTGATTTGGTATGGAATCGCTCATATATAATTTTCCGGTGAGCTAGTTTACGCTCCTTTTTTAATTGCTCTATTTTTCTGTTTCTCATTTTCCCATATTTTAATCACCCACATTTTTACATTATAGGCTTATACCTATACGCTTATACTTATATATGCAAGATGGAAAATTATTGAAATTTTGCAAAATAAACAAGCGCTTTTATAGCAGCTTAATATTAATAGCAAATAATATATGAAAGTTTAATAAATTAGTCCTTTAAGTGGCGCAAAATGTGTAGATTGGAAAAAACAACAAATGAACAAATTGAAATTTTAAGAAACTTTGAGAAACATTTGAAAATTTACGAAACAATATAAACATATAAAAAGAACAAACGAAAAAGATAAGGCAGCACATTACCCATGTTTGTTCTTTTTATATGTTTATATTGTTTCGCAAATTTTCAAATGTTTCTTAAAATTTCAATTTGTGCATTTGTTGTTCTACACAATCTACGCATTTTGCGACACTTAAAGGACTAATTCATTGAACTTCCATAGATAATTTGCAATTGATATTAAGCTGCTATAAAAGCGCTTGTTAATTTGCAAAATTTAAATAATTTTCCATCTTGCATGTATACATATAAGTCAAAGCGTATAGGTATAAGCCTATAACGTATAAGCGGGGATAATAAGAACCGAAAAAATGGAGAACGGAGAATTACGAAACGAAAAAATGCCTAACGGAAAAATGACGAACGCTCTGTTCGTCATTTTTCCGTAAAATCACGGAAATATAATTAACGAAAAGGAAACACTCCGGCAACTCAGCTGCCGTAACTTTTTTCATTATTTTCAGGAAATTTTTTTAACAGTGTTGCTAAAGCTCTTTGGATGATTTGAATGAAAAGTTTTTTTAATTATTATTCTGTCTTAGAACAATGAATCGTAATTGAAATTGTATAAATTCAGAATTTCAATTATTGACTTATTGAATAGAATATTCTTATTTATTTATTTTTATTGCATCTTTTCTTCTCTACAGTTTAATTATTTTCTGTAGCCTTATAAAGTAAAAGAGAAAAATACACAGGATTTCACAATTTCTTTTCTTTAGTCGCTCATATTTATTTATTTTTAAAAATTTGTAGATGGCCAACGCTTCTGAACAACCTGATTGTATTATATCATGCAAAGAACAAATAAAATATTTCCCTTCGTTAAACACGAACGAAGGACCTGTCGCTCCGAATAAAGTTTTGATAACTACCTTGTGATAAATCGCCGAATCAAACTAGTCGATCCTATTTGGACCTATTTATCTTCTCTCTTCGACAGCCTCAACACTCAAGACAACGTAAATGGGGATGTAATGGCGGGATAAAATGTGATAAGATTTTCCTTTATTTTCCTAAAGCGGACGAAATCAATATATACCTGCGTCCTCGTGTAATCTCTCGTCTTTGTCAGAAAACTAAAGAAGGTTTAGTTTTGAAAAATGAAATTTATGTTAGTTATCTCGATTGATTGAATGACTTTATCACTGAAATTTGTAGTATTTAATAAAGGAGGTAAATCATGTCGTTGCTGAAGCTCTTTTGCATAATTATAACGAAAAGTATTTTTTATTTTCTTTTTTGCGTTGGAATAATGAGTTATCCTATAAATTGTATAAACTAGAATGCTAATTATTGCCAATCATATCGTTGCTAAAGTACTTTGGATTATTTCAATGAAACAATTTTTTTACTTATTATAAGAGCCTTGGAACATTGAATTGTTCTAGAAATTATATAACTTAGGATATTAACTACTGACTTTTGAGTTTAATATTCTTACTTATTTATTTTATTACATTTTTTCTCTCGATACTTTAATTTTATCTTCCATAGTCTTATAAAGTGAAAGGAAAAAAAATACACAGCATTTTTTTTCTTTAGTCTCGCAGCCTTATTTATTTTAAAAAAGTGTGGAGGAGATCAATATACTGTGATTTTCTTAGATAAAACCTTCCGCGCGTCAAGTCTTCTCTGATCTTACCAAAATAGGGGTGATAGGTAAGATAACAATAAGACGAAAAATAATAAGAAGCATTTTGAGCCGTATCAAACAATGTAGAACGATGCTAATTTCAAACCGATAGTTTAGTTGCATGTGTCAAAAGGATAGAGCAAATGCAAGTTTCAAATTGAAAATTCGGAAAGTTCCCACTCACAACCCTTCCCCCCTTTTTCAAGTGGAATGGCTCCGGAGGGATAGGCGTACTTTTTTAGGACAGACAGTATATACCTGTGTCCCCGCGTAATCTCTCGTCTTTGTCAGAAAACTCAAGAAGGGGGGTTTAGTTTTGAAAAGTGCAATTCATGTTAGTTATCTCGATTGATTGAATGACTTTCTCACTGAAATTTGTAGTATTTAATAAAGGAGGTAAATCATGTCGCGTTGCTGAAGCTATTTGGATAATTTCAACTAGAAGTGTATTATCCTGCTTTGAAACAAGATAGAAATTGTATAAAGTAGGGTGTCAACTTTTGACTTAACAAACGAGATATTCTTATTCATTTATTTTTATTAACTTGTTTTTAAACATCTTTTAGCGGTTTTGTTTGACACTTTAATTATTTTCTACAGCCTCAGAGTTATGCATCGTATAATTGAAAAGAAAAAGTACACAGGATTTCATAAATTGTTTCTTCAGTCGATACATCCTTACTTTATAAAATCTGCAGTCAAACAACGCTCTGAGAAAAGATAAAAAAGCTTCAATATTTTTGTGTGTAATTTAAAGCCAAATACACCCAGCCATAAATATTTTTATTTGCACATGCACTAAACCTAGAAATTATTAAACAATTATAAGCCTGAGATTCCACATTTTAAACCTTAGTTAATATGTACTAATTTCAGAAAAAGGGTAGCATTTTAGCAACAGACTACAACCATGTAATGCAGCCGTAGTGGCTCGATTGGAAAGGCTTTGGAGTCGTAAATGGAGTGTCCTGATTGGATCCTAGCCGATCGAAGATCCACCAAGTTCACTATTCGTGGTACGTAAAACTTGGGCACGTGAAAAATGAGTCATGGTCAAAAAGTAATCCAAGTTCTCATTCCAAATCAGTGCGACTGGGGGGTGATGATTCAGAAGTTGTTCGGCTCCTGATCCAGACAAAAAATAGAGCACTTTTCAGAGCACTGTTATTTTAAATCACAATAAATTCACCTAAACAGTTTATGTAATTTATAGTTTAATTTGAAATTTAGCTTATTATCCGCATTTTTCAGAATGCTTTAAATCGGTATTTTCAAGTCTGTGAGGAAAGACTAAAAAGCAGCATATATCAGATTAAACTAAAGTAATAACAATAAAGCTCTAATGAATATATTTTGTCAATTTCTTGAATTAGTTGTTAATATCTCAAGTGATGAAAAACCTTTTCTTAATGACTTTTAATTAACATTTGCAATCAGCCAAGCAATATTATCCTGCAAAGGACGTTTAAGTACAACTTTAATTACAAAACCCCTTGGAAGAAATCCTCATTTATTTCGCGCACTCTATCCCGTGCTGAAGAAAGATCAAAGAATCATCATCTGCTTGAAACTAAGAACTTCTAAGCCGGCTTTCGATCCTCATCCGCTATAGATTTGCGGTCGGAAGAACGGAAAAGAAAACAATCCGGGAATCAAGCAGTACTGTTTCTACCGTGGGCTCTCATAAAAGTTCACTTTCGATAATGAGAATGAAGCATTGCAGTTTATGTTTTCATTCTGAGGTAAGGAGAGAAAGTTTATTTTTCTACTTTCTCATAAGAATTCGCTTTGTCCAAGGCACTTCGTTTCTTGGGGAAGCCAGCACATTGGTTGCATTTGTTGCGATTATGTAACAATTATTCACTGCGGAAGAAATAAAACCATGAAAACTGTTTAACGGCTTGCTTTTCATAATGTCTGAAAGTGAGACAAATCGAAAAAGTTAAGGTAACTTAGCTGTTTGAATATGAACAAATTGGAAATTTGTTTTGAGAAGTACAACGAAATAACAATGTATTTTGTACTAAAAGTTGCATTGAAGTGTTAATTTTTTTGTACGGTAAATTTGTACTTACTAATAAGGAATACATTTTCCCATTCCTTTTTCCCCCGTGTGGCAAAGTGCAAAATAAAATATTTTTGTAACGAATTGGTTTCTATTTGAGTATTAAAAACATTTTTCATCAAAAATGTGCAAATAAAGAAAAAATAATTAAACTAATAGAGAATAAAATAATAAATGAAAAAATAATTAATAGTTAAAAGAAAAAATAAATTAATGCATAAAATAGTGAATGAATATGAAAATAATTGAATAAATAGAAGGGAATGTATTAATTCAGTTACATTCTTAATAAATTTATGAATTAAATACATTAATTGATAAATGAGTTTGTGAGTAATTTATTAAATAATTGAATAAGTAAAAGAAATGAACTATTTCACTTTCGCTGGAAAGAACTTACAAATTGTAAAGAATATTTAAAATAAAAAGAAGCTTACAGTATGTTTTCCTTCTGGGGTTAGAAGAAAAAGTTTCTCATCTCGTTTTCTCACAAGGCTTCACTTTGGCTAGGATACTTCTTTTTGAGGAGGAACATCCTAGCTGCATTTATTGAAATTATGTTACAATTATTCACTGCAGCAATAATAAAAACACATCTGTTTGCTGAGTTTTAAAGTCTTTTTAATGTATATATTTGTACTTTTTAAAATTTTGTCTATTTTTACTCACTTCACTTTGCCCCGCTATTTGACTTTGCCACACATTCCCTACACGAAGACACTAACTCTCAAAGTACCCTATATTAAAATTTCTAAATTATTCCCTAACTATTGTTATTTTTTCATTAATTTTTATGTTCGATTAGTTTTAGTCAGTATTTTTCAGTTTACATACCTGCATTGAAGTATTCCTCAGGAAAAATGTCTGAAACAATACACAACTGTTTTTTGACAGTCTTTTTTATGCAAATGACATAAATCGTTATTCAATCATCCCTTTAACAAGACGAACTTAAAATTTTAATGAAAGAGATAATTTGAATAAAATCATAAATAAATTTTTAAAAAACATATGTAATAATTTTATGCGGAAAACAATCATAAGGTACTTTGTAAGCCGCTAAAAGCTTCAAATAATATTTTGAAATCTTCGGCAATTTTACGACTTTCATGTTAAACAAAAGTTACATTTTTAATTAAGCAGAGGATATAAAACTGGTCTCAAAGTGAAGAGAAATAAGAAAATTTCTTTTTCCTAAGCCGAAAGAATTCTCTTTAAATCTTTTAATCTCATCCTTACATCATCATTTAATCTGGCACTCAGAATTGTAGAAGTTAGTTTCATAAAGTTACATAACATTGCTAGCTTTAGTAAAAGCAAGTAAACTTGAAAGCTAATTAAACTTTATTTTCAAGAAGGAGAAGTAAATTTTGTTTAAGTATAGCTGTGGTAAGTATGGTAGCAGTCTCATAAACATATTGTAAAATAATGTGAACGTTTTAACTCCTTATTTAAACACAACGTTTCAGCAGTTTGTATCTTTTTAAAAGACTAAAGCAGTGACACACTTAATGCTGTGGAAACATTTTGTGGTGCACTTTTGCTACAAATGACAAATTAGTTACACAATCAAGTACAAATATTTTACATGAAATGGTAAAGTTATTAATATAATCAATAGAAAATAGAGATATAGCAATATAAATAGTTTGTCACATTATGTACTATGAATTGCTTATCACGCTAAATATACGCAAACGCATAAAAAAGAAAATCCTAAATATCCCTGGAAAATAATGGACAAATTTCTGCCAGTAACATAGCTAGCGAAAAACAACAAATTTTTTCTCTTAAAATCAGTAACCATCCTTTTCTTATGATCGCAGTGTAGCTTTAACATAAAAGTAACTCAAAATAATACATTATTATTTATGTTGTTATTTTACGAAGAGGACAAGAAATGGTTACAATGAGTTTTGTGATGCAAAAATAGTCGAGAACATAGAATTTTCAGCTTAAAAAAATTAACTTTATGAGCCACATTACTGTGCATCAAAGTGCCCTTAAAATGCAAAAGGAAAACTGGAAAAAATCATGTATAATGTTAACAATCAATTAATCTCTAAAACTAATAGTAAAAACATTACTTATTCTTTAAAGTTTTGTAAAAGCGTTTTCTAAAGGATCCGTTTATTCCTGTATCGTTTCAAAAGGGGACTGAAGTTTCGGAAATTTGTTGCGAATTTTTGCTTCTAAATTACCTCAACTCCACAAAGCAGTAAATAAATCAGGAAGAGTAAATGACAAATTACGTAACTCTTTATGATTTATTTACTATTAGTTTCGTGTTTGCTTTCCTCTTTACTAGCTTTGGAGAGGAAAATCGTTACTTTAAAATTATAGAATTTTTAAAGATTTCCGAACAAACGCGGAAGTTCCGAATAATTAAAAAGTGTTCTATCTTCTGTGCTTAGCGTATACACAGACTAAGTTTTTTTTTAATCGTGTGATCATGGTCGTGCATTCGAGAATTAGGTTATGTGTTATTTTTTAATGCTTCCTTACTCTAATGTAAAACGAATGTGTAAAGATAATTTTATAGAAAACTATGGTAGCTTATTACCCGGCATCGCCCGATATTGCATTATGTTTAACTTATTTCATGCAAAAATGAAATAGGTGAGCCATAAATTGATAATTATTTTAATCGTTATCTTTGTTGGAAAACACTTGTATTTAAATATGTTAAATTTTATCAATTTGTATGCTTAAAAGCTTCTCTCTCTATTACTCTATCTATTCAAAATTAAAAGAAAATTGCCACTTTGAGACAAAAAAATTTATTTTGAGCTGTTTGGACCTTTTTGAAATTTCAAAACCCCGCCTATGTGAATACTAGTGCATCAAGGAACCACTGTGCCAAGTTTGATGAAAATCCGACGAAAATTGCAGCTTTGTGTAAGGAACAAACATACATATATGCAAACATACATCCATTTATATATATATATA
>JAXGGA010003755.1:0-97551 GCA_038373865.1 Uloborus plumipes | reverse complement strand
CTTGAAAGTTGAAAAATTTATGAATGCGTTTGACTAAAACACCCTACCCGGCAGAAACCCGGGCAGCGCCGGGCACCCGGTTAGTTCTATATAATTAATACAGCACAATGCATAATAAATAATTTAAAAAATGTGTTTATTTTATGTATGTAATTATTTCTTTCTTTTTTTTAAAAATGATTAAAAATATTTTCAATATATAGCACAGTCAAAATTCTCGCGGACTGGCGATGTGTGGTTTGCTTTCAAGTAAACTGAAACTTGTACTGTGGCTGTGAAAAAATTCTTTCCAAATTAAGCTCCCCCCCCCCCCCGATGAAAGATTTAATTCTTCTTTTAAAAATTTAATCAAAAATGTTGGGAGTGCGGAGCACTCCTGGCAACCCCGTAAATTCGCTTATACCAGGCAAGTTTCAATTTTTTCTTTAGATAACTGTTATAAAGGAAGAATATTGATTATTACACTTTAGTTCAATATTGTGAATTGCTGAAACAAGTGTTTTCACTTAAATTAACCTATTAAGCGCCAAAGCTCCCATTGCGGGAACATCTACTTTTATTTTTTTTCTCTAAAGTTTAGTTATTGATAAAAGAACTATTCCATTGGAAATTTCAACAAAACGAAGTATATTATAAAAAAAAAAAAATCAGTAGATTCTGTGAATTTTATATATTTTTCCACATTTTGCCAAAATAAGGAGCTTTGCTTTTTTCACGAAAATGTAAAAAACTAAAAAAAACTAAGTCAATGGATTTTTAAATTTTTTCAAGTGCTCTGCATATAGTCCAACAAACAACATATGAAAAAACCAGAATGAAACGATTCATTTAAAGGCATGCTAATTTGTGAATGGTACCACTAATTTGAAGATAGTTAGACTGAGATTGGTATTATATTTTGTTCTCCTGCGGAATTTATTCTTTTTGCCGGAATCGGTTTATTCGAATTTTTTATATCTTTACCTATAAGAAAAAAAAATGCCTTTTGAGTTTTTAACAGTGCAGCAAGCTTTGGAGTATACTATAGACTCTGATGAGTATTCAGATGAAGGAATTAATATTATGTGTTTGCCCCCTGATCCTAACCTTGTAACAGATGATGAGGATGTTGCTGAAAATGAAATAGCTCTAAATACGGATTTTCCTAAAGATGTTTGTGGAGAAGTTGAAGTAACAGTTTAAAAGAAATTAAAACGAAGAAATAAAAGGTTCTTAAATTCTAGAAAAAGAAAGATAACTTTACTAGCGGAAACAGAATGCAATGAAGACGGTGCAAAGTCGTGTCATTATTTCAATGATGCTGCAAATAATGCTATCATGCTTGATATGGACACTCCAAAACAAGAAGAAGCTGAAGTTTCTATTAAAAAGGGTCAAAAAAGAAAAGTGATATTTCCTTTAAAACAACAGAAAAAAAAATATCCGTGAAAGCAAAAAAGCCGGAAATAAGTCAAAAGAAACCATTTGTAATTTTTGTTTATTTACTTTTAGTATTTCTCTTTTTCACGAGCAATGTAAATGAAATATAGCTCCCATTTTGGAAAAGATTATACACATATACACATATATATGTATGAATTTTTGTGTAATTGACATAAAAGTACAAGAATGTATAATATTTAAGACGCGGTTCTTTTAAAACGCGATAGGAAAAAGTAGAAACGGAACCGAACGCGGTGGAAACGCATCTGAGACAGCGGATGATTTTCCCCTTCAAAAGCGCCAAAGCTCCCACTATGGGAACAGACTATAATTTCTAAACGGTTCAAGTTTTTTTGAAAATTTCAACTGCGCTGTACTCTAGATATATACCGTACATGAAAAAAGTTAATTCTTTTGAGATTTTTTATGTATTTCTTCTAGCGGAGTTTAATGGGTTAAGTGATTTATGTAAATTTAAAAAATACACTGTTCTATGTAACGTAAGTTACCAAAAACATGTTAAACTTCTTGATGTGAATAAAGAAAAGGTAATGTAATGTTAACAATGCCATATTTTCTATCTTATAAGTGTGTATTAAACTAACAGTTAAAGTTTTTTTTAAAAAATATTGTTTATTTAATTTTTGTGCTACAATCAAAACGTGTAACGTAAGTTACCGACATATGCAGGTAACGTAAGTTACCTAAGTACAATTTAAATGCTTGTGTTGAGAAATAAAGTAAATAGTAAAACAAACCTATGTGGTCAGTAGGAGGAATCTATTCAAGAATTCTTTTAATTGTACTGTATTTACTTCCTTTAAATTAATCACATTTCTTAAAATGTCTCTATTTGTTAATAAGATTACACTGCACCTCTATTATAAATTACATGTTTCCTTTTTGCTTTAAGATATTAATTCTCTCAAAACAATATCACTGCATTCAGAATATTTAGGAGGTAATGTACTATAAATTATTTAAAAGTGACTTCTGTTATGATTTAAAGTTATCAAATATGTTTAGAAAAAAAAATATATATATAAATATATTTTATCTCTTTTAGGTGAAATATATTTTATTCTGCATTAAAATACCACTGAACTCTGCAGAAAAAATGCTCTTTAGAAGGGGTATTTTGCAAAGTCATGTGGGTGTTACAGATTAATAAATAAAAGTCACTCTTGATGGTATTGAGATATGCTAGAAAAGGCAAAATTTATCAAAAATATTTTCTGAAGATCCGCACGTTGACAATGACCATTTAAGAACAAGCAGGGGCGGCCCTAGCAGCAAATTATCAATTTGCTGTTCTCTTTCTTTTATCAAGAGTCAGGAGGTGTCAGTTATGAATATAGTTTTGATCCAAGATAATTTTTCTTTTTAAGTAGGAAAATCTTTAAGAAATGCTTTGGAAATATTAAAGAATATTTGATCTTCTATGTATAATTTACAAAACTTGTATCAGGGGCACCCCGGTCGGAGGACACTATGACTTAAAAAAATATATATATATATATATTCAGCAAATTTTCATTAATGATTCGGAAAATTTGAAGACAGTGAGACAGTTTTGTAATATTACAATTATGGATTAGTTTATTGTTATTTTTTTTCAATGAGGCCTTATATCTCTTCTCAGCAGATGTAAGTATCTATGTATGCGCACATTTTATATTTTTTTCTTTTATTCGTTCGGTAAAATTCGGCGCTTCATTTGATGAAGTGAGATTTTTTTCCCTCCCCCCCCCCAAAAAAAAACTACGTTTTAGGTGCCCGAGCTTCTTTCAACAATTTCAAAATCTCGACGTTCGAAAATTATCTGCTGTCAGTAGCGTAGCTAGAGGGCCCAGCGCCCGTGGCGAACTTAAAAAATTGCGCCCCCCCGGTAGAGGTCGCTCCGATGGGAGGTCATTGTGACCTCCTAAAATGTCCTTACTCCAAAATTTTGATTTTTTTATTCGAAATATTTGCAGATAATGTTGCAACCTTTTTTTTTTCTTCTTTCTTTTAGCATTTTTAACGATGTTCAGTGTTCCCCCTCATATGTGTGCATGATATGTCTGCTTGGTTCGTATTATTGGGTAAAATTCAAGTTTTATTTGTTACAAGTTTTTTGTTGAATTTGAGAATTTTGTCTTTCCAACAATTTTAGTTCGGGGCGTTCCTACATTTCCCCATCATTTCACATAAAGTCAAAAAGCAAATAATTCTTGCAATTCGTTATTTAACATAGTGTTTTTTTTTCCACATAACAGCTTTTGTTTTAAATAGAATTTGTTTTAAAACACTAGAAGAATGTATGGAAAAAATATAATTTGTTCATTTTAAATAAAAATCAAAGCATTGATTCTATTGTAATTAGGAAATCATAGAAAATATAAAAAGCATAATTAATCTGAAATTGGCTAAATAAATACGACTCCTTGCTTACAGGCTAAATAAAAGTGCATAATTAATCTGAAATTGGCTAAATAAATACGACTCCTTGCTTACAGGCTAAATAAAAGTTCACCATTTTAGGCCTCCGATTATTTTTTATGAATAAATACTTTTCATTCTTAGTATTTTAAGTGTTCCAGAGAACAGCCGTTATTTATTACTAATATTAATGTTATTAATATTAGCATATGTATTAATAATAATAAAAATAAATAATTAAAAAAATATATATGAGGATTTAGGAGAGGCAATTGCTCCCTCCCTGACTTTAAGAAAGTACTAGATGTATTTTCTTGATTTTTTTTTCAATACAGCGTGTGAGCTAATATTTAGAAAAGTGCCAATTTGAGTCCCAAGTGAATTTTCACTAGTATTTCAATAACTAGTTAAAAAAATAATTTTCCCCGGAAATAAGATAAGGTTCTGCTTTCATTTCATCTAATAACATCAGAAAAATTTTTTTTTTCTTCAGAAAATACTGTTTTTATACATCAAAAATCAGATCGGTAACGTGTCCCCAGTAGCAAAGCTTAGCATGCAAACAGGTCATGCGCACTTTCTAACTTCCCAAAAAAAACGCACTTGCACAAAAAACGATTCTATCTCTACCCCTTTGTTAATATTTTACTTCATTTCTGTTTTAATCGATTTCTGATTTTCTAGCCGATGCGAAATAAGCGTGTCCCAAGTTCCGCCGTCAGAGTGGTAACAATAACTTCCGATCTATGTTTAAGCTCCCAAAATCATTTCCTGCACCTATACCACGTGATACTGAGTACCTGGTGGGATGTTTTATCGAATCGTAGTTAAAAATTTGCATTTCTGCATCTAAAATTGAAGGTAAGATTTTTTGAAGTGATTTTATAAAATGTGTGTCATTTGAGTCATCAGATCGGTAACACGCTCTAAAATGCGCAGTATTTATTATTTTAAAAATTATTTTATATATAAGTATAGTCCTTTATTGCAAGTGAAAAACCCACGTGTTTGATTTTGGTTTAGTGCGATCGACTCGGAAATAAAAAAAAATCTTTGTCAGTTTTTCAGATCGGTAACAGTCAGAGCGGTAACATTTAAAAACAGCGAATATATTACAGAACTCACTCACACGTTTCAGAATTATAAAAAGCAAAAATCTTAATTTTTAGCCATATATATTGAATATTTTTGTTCTTAAAAAATGAAAAGCAATGAGTTTTAGTACAATTGATTCATTTGTGGTTTGTATGACCTAAGAATAGAAGTTAGTAAAATAAGAAAAATTGACACTACAGAAATTAAGTTAATTAATTATTATTATTTTATTTATTTATTTTTTTTTGTGCTTCAATTTTTCATAACTTCGCTAAATAACTAGATAATAACTAGCATGCTAAATTTGAATTTCTGATCAAGAAATTAAATTTCCTGCAACTAATTAAAGAAAAGCAAGCAGCAGAGTTGTGTATTGAAAAAGTTGAAGTTGTGTGTTGTTTTAAAACAAAACAAATGTTTTATTAGCTTGGATTTGGTGATCTCATAATTTATTTTATCTAAAAACCTTATCGCTCATTTTTATTTCCAAGAAATGCTTTTTTATAATGAAATTTGATTTTTTAGCCTAATATATATATTTTAATATAATTATCTTAATTCTATGTTAAAAATGCAAGGAAATGATATCATATTTAGAGATATTAACGAAGACTGAAAGCATAAACTCAAATATGTAACTCATATTAACATCAGATCTGTAACGGCTTAAAAGTGAGTAATCTAAGGAGGGGGTAAATAACCTCCTTGACCTCCCCCCTTTTATTTTCTTGCATTGAGACCCAATTTAGACTTAAAATCCAATATTAGTTTTTTTCTGCAAAAAAATTTTTTTTTCAGAAAACTCCAACTTCAAATTGGCACTTTTCTAAATATTAGCTCGTGTACAAACATGGGCTAAAAATAGGGAAGGTATTGGCGGGTACCATAATGACGGTGCTCGAAATTGAGAATGATTAAAAAAAAAAAAAGATTAGCACGCATATTTGTGTACCGTTTTGAAAAGAGTGGCTTGCCCCCTGAAGTAGAGTAGAGTACACGCATCTTCCCTCAACATTCACTTGTCGTTTCCTTGTTCAGTATACATGAGAAACAATAACCATTTTTATTCATTTTTACAATAGAAAGAGCACAAAAGATATTGCACTGGCGTGGTTACAAATCGAGCTCAATCCCTCCCACAATTCTAAAACGGTAATGAGTATAAAGAACAAAGTAGTGCTATACATAGTTTAGAAGTGAGAGCACTTCATTTTAGTACATATAAAATAGAAAAATTTCAAAATACGAAATCGAAACTCACTAAAAAAAGATTTATTTATCGTTTTTTTTTAAATTTATATATTTTCTTTTTTTGAACCTTCTAACCTTCTATACTGAGCACAAACAGCGTTTGAAAACGTTGCTCGTTCAAAATCACATGCTGCTGTACTTGTGCTAATCATTTTTGGAATCTTCATTTAATGTAGGCTCTTGGTACAACTTTTTAAAATCGCGAAATTTGCAATGCAGTCATTTTTTAGAAACCTCTCCCTCCCGTTTTGGAGAAATGCATATTATTCTCTCGCTAGTCGCCACAGAAAAATTGTTACTAACAGGGGAGTTAAGTTTATGTCATCATAAAATTGCATGTTTTCAACAATAGCTCGCCTATTTTTAAAATCGTAAATCATTATTTCCGAAGTATAGTATGTAATTGATAAGTTGAAGTGATATCGTGAAAAAAAAAAAGGACTGGAAAAAAGCGGAGAGGAAAGGTTTGTTTCGATCTCTTTTAAAGACTGGCCGATTTCTGATCAGCTTATTATATATACTTCAGACCCCATATAACTAAATTTTATCCTGCCAGATAGATTTAAGCTAACATCAGTGTATCCAACCGAAATCTACCAAAGCAAAAATGCACATTTTGTATGGTTTGTCTTGTAGCGTGGGGGCGCAGTTTTCGCTGCTCGGGGTGTCTATCAAATTTTCATTTTTCAGTCTGTTTCGACTTAACCAAAAAAACTTTTTTTTAATAGGTCAAAATGCCGCCCCCCTGGCTGTTGCGCCCGTGGCAAGAGCCATTCCTGCCAACCCCTACGCCACTGTCTGCTGTAGCTAGTTTGTTTTTTAAAATGTCTCCATTGACAATTATAGTTTCTAAAGATGCGTTTATTTTATAAATATATATTCGCTTACTTTAATAGGTTATGTTGAAATAGCCGAAAATGTTGTTTTGAAATGGATACATTAAAATAACGCGCTTAAACATCGCTACATTCATACCTTTCAGCATTCCAAAGTGCAAAAAGAATGATATTTGTTAGATTTTTTTGTACGTTTCTTTCCTTAAAGAAAATGTATTTGTTATATTCGAGCCAAAAAGCCGCCCCTAAAATTTGCCGCCCTGGACAGGGGTCCGGAATGTCCGCCGCTAGGGCCGCCTCTGGAACAAGAAATAGACAAACTGTGGGATTTCGTTTAGTTAAGTATTTTAAGGAATAAGAAGAAAAAACATTGGTAAAAGCTGGTGACTGGTGTGTAGTGAAGTAAGAAAATACACTGTATCCTTGAATAGTGACGATTATTGAAGAAAGCGAGTTTAAAGGGAAAGTAATGGCTGCTTTTGGAACCAATTAGAAATATCCAGAAACAACAGATGAAATTTATTATAAGAAAGAAAACATTATTCGAAAAATTGAATTACCTGAACTCGTTTTCAACAGGGGCCAGTATGCATTTAACTCTTATGTTATGTAATAGTTTTGATTGGTCATTGAGTTTGGCTTTAAATTTCTGTAAATTTATCTTATAATTGTTAATTTTCAATATTTTGATCTAAACTACGCTGTCATTTTCATTCATTAATTTTTGTAATAAAGATAGGCTTGTAAGTAAATTTTGTAACGTAAGTTACCCAGTTAAAAATTCCCGTAATTTTCAATCTTTCAAATATTTTTTTTTTAATTTATGAAAATAAATTCATAAGTATTATAAGAAACTGTTAAATTATACTTCAAACAAGAAAACAGCTGTAACAGAGTAGAAATTTGCCTCAAAGCCAACTTTCAAATTATGTCATTCCCTTCTCATGTAACGTAAGTTACTGCCTTATTTTTGACTGCTAAATTTTGTAAAATTTAAATATATCAAATATTTTTGCATTTAAATTTTACTTTTGACTGTCATTTTCATAGAATGCTTTTGTATAACAATATTTGTCTGTACTGAGGTGCTTAATGCATAAGAGTTGGTCGAAATGTATCGTAAGTTACCGTGGAATGCCCCACCTTCACTTTTTACATTATGTGGTTTTAAATTGTTTTTCTAAAATGGCTATTAAAGGAGATTTGACCTACAGTGATTCTGAGAGGTTTGACCTGGGTAAAAACTCCCCATTTAGTTTTATTTGATGATATAACAATTTGTAAGCTGTATACAACATTCAATCTGTTGGTAAAGGATTTTTTTTAGTTCAATAAAAGTTTTTTGTTCTTACCTTGCAATAAGTCCCTTGATATTCATTTGAAGTCTTATCTGTTAATGGATAATTTTGATGGAACTAAACACAGCTGAAACTTGCTTTTTACATTTGTTAGCAAACTTATTAAGAAACGCTTCTCTTTTTTAATCTCTTCTATTGTTTGCTAAATTTCTTAATTTTATTGCAACTGAAATGATTTTTATTTCATAGCATGAAAATCAATAAAATAATGACCTTGAAAAGTAAAATGTGGTAGAAAACGAAGCAAATCAATTATTTTCACCGATACTGCTGTCAAAGCTAATATTGAAACGATGCATAATGTGAAAAGGTACAGAAAAATTCTCAATAAATTAAAAAAAAAAAGACTAGAACTAAACAACAGAACGAAGATGAGTTTTGTCTTCTGATAATGAATCTGAAAAAAAAAAAAAAAAAAGAAAAAATCATATCCATAGTGACGTAGTTGTTTATTGTAAAGACTCCCAAACAGCTGCTGTATCATAGAAATTAAGTATCGTTTTGTAACAAGTTTAATCAACTAAGCTTCCCTTAGTTATTCCAGGCAAGTAAAGGGACAAGAGTTTTCTATATTTTCGTAGATCTGTTGCATGTAGCTTCAGTTTTATGTGTCCCGAAAAAGAGCATAATGCAACAGTGTCTAAAACAGATGTTATTAAGCTACCAAATTCAATGATCAATAGAGGTATAGAAAGCGTTGCATTAAAACTGAAATTTGACATTTCTAGCAATCTTAATCTCTACTGATTTAAATTACGTTTATTTAACACTTAATGGTGTTTCCTTAAACGTAATTATTATTGGCGGTACCTTACAATAGCACCTCAAGAGATATGTTCTTATTTCCGCGTCATTTTTTTTATCACTCTTTCAACATTTAATCTCTGTGAGCTAAGCCTCTTTTATGAGCTAAAAGTCCCTCAATTGGGGAGGTTTGGAGACTCTTGAAAAATCAGTAATAAAAGAAGTAATATACAGTTTAAGTAAAAAATAAGGATGTAAACAGGCTGCGCGACATCAGAAGGAAACAAGTAATGTCAGTTTGGAAATTTTCTAACCATCAGAAAAAAAAGAAAAAGAAAAATGCATTTGTAAAAAGTCGGTCGAATCTCTCTAGTTTCCTCTCCTTGTTGTAATTGTAGAGTTGATAATAAAGTTAAACACATAAAGGTACAACATAAAAATAGCTTTCATTTATTTGAAAACTGAAATACAGCGCGTTCATAAGCAAACACAAATCTTTGGAAATAATGTGACTTTTTTTTTTATTCAGAATAAAAAGCTTCAAACTATCTCACTGAATATTCTCAGGCTTTAGTGAATGGAACCATCCTGCTCTGTTAAATAAGTCAATTCATCGTCCATTATATGCAAAAATAGCGTCCAATACATAACATTAAGTACAATGAACGTGAGTGGGAACACTATGCGAGCATAGCTGTCAACTTTACTGGCAATATGTCGATTTCTGTATCCTCCACTTTTTTCTAATGAGAGTCTACCTGCTGTAAATGGCCGTCTTCTTAAAGAAAGTCTTTGGCCTAGTTGCTGAAGCTGCATTTGTTGTTGGCGCATACTGTCCTCAGGTTTTTTCTTTACGTGGTTTTCTTTTGCAGAGGTTTCTTGGAATCTAACTGTGCTGAAACCACTGGAAGTTTGTGCTACCTGAGAAGATTCCTGAAAATTAGAAAATTAATAAATCCTAGTAAAGAAACGATATGGAAGTACTCATTTCAAAACAATATTAGCAATTTTCGGATCCGAGTCTGATTGGCAGGTTTTTGACCTTAATTACAAAATTCTTCCTAAAGCTATTTATAATATCGCAGTCCTAGTTCAATACCTACACCATGAACGTAATTTTGAATTTTTCCGGGAGGAGGAGGGAGGGGAAGGGTGTATACTCAATGCAAATTTTATTGGAAAACAGTAAAACCCACTCCCACTTATATGCAAAACATAAATTTTTCAAAGGGTGGGGGGATTGAAGGGACGCTAAATTAAGCCTGCAAGGCCTAATTTCCCAATAGACAGACTAGGCAGCTGCCTACGGAGGCAAATTTTGCTTCAACCATGTTTTTTTATTGTTGTTCTCGAAAGAAAAATGTTAGTTTTCTTTCATTTTCGATAGCGACATATTTTTCTTATTATTTAATTTTTTACTTTCGCACACGTAATGAAAATGGAATATTTTTCAAGCTTATCAATCTATTAGTGTAAAGCAGTAATTGTGAAGACGAAAAGTGGGCCTTAATTGTATATAAAAAAGGGTTTGGGGTCAAAATGTCGCGGCCGAAATGTCGCCGAGCCAAAATGTCGCCGAGCCAAAATGTCGCCGGGCCAAAATGTCGCCAGGCCAAAATGTCGCGGGCCCAAAATGTCGTGTGCCCAAACACGGTGAAATAACCTATTGCAAATAAATAACGTACGCTTATTTGAAAACTATTTGTTTCTTGGAAAACGCTCGAAAGAGTTACAAGCTGAAATTGTAAATTTTTTATAGTATTTTTCAAAAATTTTAGTCCATGCTATCGTTAACGCACACGTTCATCAACAGCAGTTAACAATCTTTCGCTAATTTGGTGATAAAAAGCCTTTTCGTATGTTTTAATTTTTGGGACAAAGTATATCAATATCGGACCTTCTACATTTTTGCCTGACGACATTTTGGACCGGCGACATTTTGGACCCGCGACATTTTGGACCGGCGACATTTTTGCCCTGCGACATTTTCTCCCGCGACATTTTTTCCAGCGACATTTTGGACCGCGACATTTTGGACTGGCGACATTTTGACCTGCGACATTTCGACCCGCGACATGTTTTCTCGGCGACATTTTGGCCCGCGACATTTTGGGCGTATACCATAAAAAATTAGGTGTAATTGCGTTTGGAGAGAAGTCGCAACGAGATTGGAGTTTGTCAAAGATTTTTGTTTTCATGTTAAAGTTTATTCAATTGTGGTTTCTTGAGTGAATGGAGCGCATTTTCTCTTTCTCAGATTATTAAAAATTGTTTTCTGTCAATACTGAGTCTTATAGGCAAACCAATATGAGTAACGAGCGAAAAAATCTGAAGGGTTTAAAATAAAGGGAACATGCTAAATTAAAACCCGAAGAATAAGAAAGTCTTCAAAAAGTTTTTAAAACAATATAAATATTTTTACAATAGATAGTTTTCAAAAGCAGAAACTTTGGACATTTTGAAATGTAATTCAATCACAATTTACATATGACATAGAGGAAATAATTCAAATCATAGATTCATAAATAAGAAAATGTTTGCGTAACTAAAGAGACAATTTTCTTACCAAATAATATTTTTCAGTTATTCTGATTTTCTAATGCATAAAATTAGTTAAAACAAAAGTAAAGTTCCTTAACTTTCTGAACATACGTAGCAACCTTTGATGCAATACACTATTTTGTAGAACGCAACATACAATGTAGAACTTGCTTACACTTTGTGCGATGGTTTTCAAAAACTTTCAAGCATGCCGAAATAGAGTTTGTGGAGGAACTGTACAAAATGTGTTTATGCTTTTAAAGTAGTAGAATGCATAGAAAAAAAATTGCAGGATTTAAAGTTTTAAACTAATTTCTAACAATGGCACAAAGAGAATGAATTAAATTACAAAAAACTGATTGCAGGAAATAAAAAAAATGTTGCGCATAAAACTGAAAGAAGACTTTAAAAAGTTTGAAAATTCAACTGTAAGCTTTTTATAAATGAAGGGGCAAGTGGATAAAGGTGATATGTGACAGTTGAATTTCGCTGATTCACAAATTCCAATTAGTGTGTGTTCAATTGTGTAAACTCATAAACACAGTTGAAGGGGCAAGTGAGTAAAGGTGATAAAGGTGATATGTGGCAATTTTTTAAATTTCTAGAAAAAGCTTTCAATATATCTATATAGATAAAAATGTGAAAATAAGATGTTCTACATTCAATCAGCGTATAATTGCTGCTAGAGCATTAAATGTATTCTAAATATTAGGTGAAAAATGTGAAAATGTATGTATACCTAATATATATATATATATATATATATATATATATATATATATATATATATATATATATGTTACGGCCAAAGCCCGAAGTCGGCCAGTTCGCGAAGTGGCCGGCCACTTCCAAGGGCGGATCCAGCTTCTGGTTAAGGAGGGGGTCATTTTCGGAAAGGGGGGGGGGTCAAAGTGCAATTTTTGTGCAAAAATGGGGGTTTTGGCAGTTTTTTCGTAAAATAAGTCCCAAAAATGCAATTTTTTGCTATATTTGGTCGGTTAAGGGGGGGGGTCATGACCCCTATGACCTCCCCTCTGGATCCGCGCCTGGCCACTTCGCGAAATGGCCAATATCGCCTCAAAATGACCGGCCAAAGTCCGAAATTTCCTTGATTTCGGGCTTTGGCCAGCCAGTTCGCGAACTGGCTAGAGGCGATCGGCCAAAGTTAGAAAAAAAAAGGTAGTGACACATTTTGTGTGTCATGACCTTTTTCACATGTCACATTTTGTGCTTGTTTACCATAACGCTAAAGATAATCCCATTATATCTGCCACAGAGCAGGGGCGGATACAGAAATAGTTTTTATGGGGACCCAGAAAAGTAAAAGTGCTTCCCCCCTCCTACATTTTTTATTAAAAAAATCTCAAAGTTCCTTTAAATTAAAAAAAGGGGGGGGGTGAAAAAAATATTTTAATATTTTAAGCCGATCAACTATTAAACCAGTGGTTCCCAGCATGGGGGCGATTGCTCCTGAAGGGCGATTGGACTCCTCAAAGGGGCGGTAAATTCTTAAAGGGCAATGGGTATTTAGAAGAGAAAAAAAAGTAGAAATAAAACTAGCGAAAACCAAAATTGTAAACATGTACGAAACCGGTTGTTCAGAGTTGGTCGGGGTGTCTTGAGCTAGGTGGCGTCTTCGGATGACATTAATTAACGAAGAAATTAATTAAAAACCTTTAATACATTTTTTGCGCTTTTTGAATTCGAATAAAACTAATTGAACTTAAAATTAAAGTTTAAGAGCTTCCTCCTTGCACCTAGAATGAACCTTAGGAAGTATTTTGTCATTTATTGCTAATTTTATAAATTTTCAAATTGTCAATTTGTTTTAATTCAAATTTTTAGTTTCAACGATTTTAGTTCCCCTGAGTCTAGTGTAGAAAAGAAAATAATATTTCTTGAAAAATGTACTTCTGTTTTTTGAAAAGTACGTCGAAAAGTTTGGATGTTTCCCTTTAAATGCTTCAGTTATATATCAGCTAACTTTGTGAAAGGAAAAAAGAATAAAGGTATTTTTATTTCTTTATTAATATTTTTAGTTTAAAAGTGATTGGTTATAATTGCTTTATTGAGTACATTTTACTTCAACTTAAAGTTAGGTTTTTATATTTTTAATAATATCGATGTTCACTTGGGTCAACTTATTGTTTTTAGAGGAAGGGGGGGGGGGAGGTGATAAGTGTCAGTCAGCGTCTTGAAGGGGACGATGAGCTCAAAAAGGTTGGGAAACACTATTAAAAATTATGTCAAATTATACAATATTATTTAACCTAATTAGTAAATGAGGCACGGTATTCAGAAACAATTGTCAATATGATTTAAAACAAAAAATTATCAAAACGAAATCGTCACTTTTTTCCATCGCAGATGAATGAATGAATGAATCGTGATATATATTATGTACCATTGATTTAGCAAACCCTGAGTATTCATTTACCCTGTCTAACCCCTGATTGCTATATTATTCCCATAGCAAACTAAAGTGATGTTATTCAAATATGCTGTACGTGAGCTTTTTTTTAAAGACATAGTTCAAAAATTTTTACAAATGTTGTGGAGAAATTAAAAAGCAATTGAACATTAAACATAGTAAAATTATTTTTATCCCTTTGGAAGCCCTCCAGCCCCCTAAAAGCCGCTACAGCCACAGAGTAGTTTTTGGAAGATATCCGCACTCTTAGGCACCTAGGATCGTCCATCAGAAAAAAGGCTAATTTGGGTAGTAGCGTGAAGATCTCACACCAAAAAACTCATGGTCTCTTATGAGAATTTCCTCTTCCTTGGAGAAAACAAACGAACAAACAAAAAAATAATCACATTATCTACTGAATTAGTTTATTACAGAAAATTATGACTATCATCATTTGACACAAAAAAAAAAAAAAAAAACAAAATGTTATGGCATTTCGAATATTGCACAAGAGTTTGTTATTTTTACATCTGCAGCAATTTGTTTAGCACTTGTTAGTGCAACTGCATCGAACAGCAAGCACATCGCACATTGGCCAGGGAGTTCCGGCCACTTCGCGAAGTGGCCGGCCAAAGTCGCAAATACGCAATTCATTTCCAGTACATCGAACTTTGGCCACACGCCCCGGCCAATGCGCGAAATGGCCGGCCAATTCGCGAAGTGGCCGGATTTCGGGCTTTGGCCGTAACACACACACACACATATATATATATATATATATATATATATATATATATATATATATATATATATATATATATATATATATATATAAATTACGTGTCCCTGTGTTTGTGGCCAATGGACTCCTCAGCTACTAAACCGATTTTAACCAAATTTTACACGCAGTTTCATTTTGGTCCAACTTAAATGATAGGATAGTTTTTATCTCAATTTAGGACTGCAATATATTTTTTATTGCAAATTATCTATTTAGCTACCAGCTTTTCTGTATTCTTGGCTTCTATAAGATAAAATCTGCTACTGGGTTGTCAGTTGCTTCGGAAGCAAAAAGCAATAATGGTAATGATCAAGGATGTCGAATCGGTTTCTAGCATATTCGTCCCGATTCTCTTAATTTAAATTGTGCGTGTAAGTATTATTAAATCAATATTCGGAAAAGTATGATTTGCTTACTTCTCCTTTACTTAATTCAATTTATTAAAGCAGTTTATATACTCAACATATGCTATTTTGTATGTTTTAAAAATATTTTTCACTCATGTTTAGGTACAAATATTTTTTTAGGAAAATTATTTTCGTGAAAAACATCATACCTTTTTCGAGCTTTGAGTTATAAAATATTCATATTGTTTAGTGATTTTTATGTCAGGTGTATTTAGACAAAGAAAGGCTCACTGCATTAGGTGATCTTTTACCTATGTAATATTTAAATTTTTAGTGATTTAGTTCAGAATTGTATTTGCTAAGCGTACCCATCTGCAGCAATAAATTTGCAAATTATCGTTCAACAATACATTTGGTACTTATTATTCAAAACACAAATTCTTAGGAGGGAAAATGTACTGTTTTATAGTGCGAAGATTAAAATTATTTCCATACACACAATTTTTACCGTCACATTGCTTTGTAACATAAATATACACCTCATAGTTTGCGATTCAAAATTCGACTGTTTAGTAAATATCGCATCTTTTCGGGTTTTTAAGTTACACAATATTCATTTTTTTGTGATTTTGTACTTCAATTGTATTGTAATAAAAAAAGATTTTACTGTAATTTGTGAACTTTTACCTGTGTAATATTAAAATTTAGAGTGATTTTGCTCAGAATTGTATTTTCTAAACGTACCTCTCTGCATTCATAAGTTTTAAAATTATTACTATTATAGCTTATTTTTTATTTTTTAAATTATTTTTCTTTAGTAAATACAAATGTATTCTTGGACGACAATTTGCACATTTATAACCGTGGGTAGTACGGTAGTTCGCTCAGTGTATAAAATTTTTAACTAAATCATACCTTAGCCACAGCAACGCGTGGCCGGGTCAGCTAGTATATATATATATATATATATATATATATATATATATATATTACCTTATCACCTTAATCCGTGGTAAAAAGTACACTGCTCGACATTGAAAATGCAACACCAAGAAGGAGTGGTCAGAAATTCATGCAAATTTTACCGTAGACGCACGTCACTGAGTTATGCAAATCATATGAAATGCGCAGCTCTCCGACGCACGTGAAGTAAGATGTAAGAGAATGAAGTTGAAAAGTGGGCTATGTTCATGTTGGTTTTTCTGCTAGACTAATTATCGGAGAAATTTGGTTTTTGTCTCGAAGGATACGTGTGATAGGAGGAAATGCCACGCCGTCCTCAACGAAGACACTTCCAGCATATAGACGACTTTACAAGGGGTATGGTGATCGGACTGAGAAGGGGAGGTTGGTCCACACGTCAAATTGCAGCTGATACCCACATGGATGCAAGCACTGTGCATCGGCTGTGTCGGAGATGGTTGGAAAGAGGAAATGTAGCCACATTGAGGGGTGCAGGTGCAGCCAGAGTGACGTCAGACCACTTGGATCGACGGATTCACCGACAAGCTGTGGCGAACCCGCAAGTCATTTGTATGTCGATTCTGCAGCACGTGCAAAATACCCTGGATGTTCCTGTGTCGACCAGAACCATTTCCCGTCGACTGGTTGCACGTGGCCTGCAATCACGGCGCCCGCTAAGAAGACTGCCATTGACCTCACAGCACAGACTCCAACGTTTGGAATGGTGCCGGACCAGAGCGACATGGATGGTAGAATGGCAAACCGTAGTGTTCTCAGATGAATCCCGCTTCTGTTTGTCCAGCGATAGTCATCGCATACGTGTGTGGCGTCGACGTGGAGAAAGATCGAATCCGGCAGCAACTGTGGAACGCCCCACAGCGCGACAACGTGGCATAATGGTTTGGGGCGCTATTGCATACAATTCCGTATCACCTCTAGTTCGTATTCGGGGCACTATGACGGCCCAACGATATGTAGATAATGTACTGCGGCCGGTGGCAATCCCCTACCTTCAGGGTCTGCCAAATGCAATTTTTCAACAGGATAGCGCCCGGCCTCACAGTGCTCGAATCAGCCAACATGCTCTACGAGGTGTACAGATGCTTTCCTGGCCACCATACTCTCCTGACGTCACCAATCGAACATGCGTGGGACGTGATTGGACGCCGTTTGCAGAACCTGCCACTGCCTCGTTCAGAGGACGAACTGTGGCAAATGGTTGAAAAGGAATGGAGTGCCATCCCTCAGGACACCATCCGCAGGCTTATTGACTCCATGCCTAGACGTGTTTCTTCGTGCATCGCTGTCCGCGGTGGTCCTACTTCTTACTGAGCCGACGCCGTCCTCGCTCTAAATTTTGCTTATTTATTTTGAAATAAATATCACTTATTGTTCCATGCTGTCTCTGTCTTCTTACCAAATTTCATCAATTTCTGACCACTCCTTCTTGGTGTTGCATTTTCAATGTCGAGCAGTATATGTTTTTCCAAAATTGTCACATATCACCTTTATCCATTTGCCCCTTCAAATCTATAATCTTTCTTGCTGATTACAAAGAGATAACTGAGAGTTATTGTTAGCCATTTCGGGAGCCTGTCTGAAAAAATTCATTGGCGAGTGAGAGGTGCTATTCATACTGCTTGGTGAATGGCTCTCTTATATGTTATACATGCCTTCAAAATATTTATGTTCCTATATAAAAAGATTTTTCATTTAATCATCGGAGGACAAACCCAGATACAACACCTTCTGTAGTTTCAGTGTATTTTTGTACAGTAAAGATGAATAGACGGAACATTTTAGTAGATGCTTCACCTAATACTAAAACTAATGAGAATATCTGAACTTGAAAAAAAAAAGAAAAAACGTTATAAAATATGAACGACCTGGATATTGAATAAGCAACTAGGAGTCCGAAAATAGGTTTAAACAATGATACTATGTATAGTATACAATAGTTAAAAAATCAGTAAAACTTATTCATACATTCAAAACATAGTTAAAAACGATAACATTGACTGAAAGATATGTCAGTGAAAGCTAGAAACGAGCAATAAAATAGTCATACATTAAAAGTAATAATAATAATAATAATACACTGCAAAAAAAAATGAACTGCTGTTTTTACAGTATAATATTGGCAGCTGAAGTTCCAATTTAAAACTGTAAAATGCACAGTAATAAACTGTAAAACTAGCAGTTTTAGTTTCCTACCGTAAAGTTAGAAATTTTAGTTTATGGCCGTAAAATTTAGCTGTATTATACTGTAAAAACAACAGTATAAATACTGGTTGCAGATTTTCCTGTTTAAAACTATAAAATGTACGGTAATAAACTGTAAAATTATTTATTTTACAGTTTATTATTGTAAATTTAGCAATTTTACAGTTTAGTACTGTAAAATGAGCAATTTGAGTTTATTACTGTAAAAATAGCTAGTTTTACTGTTTATTACCATAAAGTTATCTGTATTATACTGTAAAACTACATTCATTTGTTTACAGTGGAATAATAACCATAATATTTACACTTACTTTAAATTTTTGCAAAAAATTTGGTGACTTGAGTGAGAGCTATTTGTGAATGATTTTAAAATGGTGCAAGTTGAACTAAGTTAAAATGGATGAAGTTTTCTACACTTAGTAAACCATCACCGCAAAAAAGAAAAAAAAAAGTGTGAAAGACCCGTTGATAATCCGAAACGCGGATAATCGGGAGTTTATTGTACTTAGTACTAGGGATGCACCGATAATCAAATTAGCCGATTACCGATTAACGATTAATCGGCTGTTGATTATCAGCCGATTAATTGGCCTAGCCGATTAACGATAAAAATTATTATATTTAATACTACCAATTTCACCATCACTTTTTCTTTATTTCCTGAATAATTCCAATTTCAGAAAAAGTTACTAATTTATTTCTGAGAAGATACTTTCTTTTCGGTTTTCCTAATTTACCAAAAAAAATTTCAAAATTTTATCCAATTTGACCCAATTTTTCATACATTGTTTATAAAATTACATGAACATATAATATAATGAACACATTGTTAATTAAGGTTGGTTCGGGTAAGTGGGCCACTGGGGCAAGTGGGCCACCCCCCTTAAAACTGAAATGCGCGTATGGTTTTTATACTTTTTTGTACTGATCATGTCAAATTCGATCACAGTGATTGCTTTTGCATATATTTGGGTTTCATGGAAAAAAATTTTGGATCATTTTATTTATGTCAAAAAAATTTCACAAAAAAATCTTTTTTGCGAGTTCAAGCAGCATTTTTCAAAGAAGTGTTTCAATATTAGTTTTTATTATTTTATCTATGTTCATCAAGTTTTCTTGTAGGGTTAAACTTACAGTACACATTGCAATAAGAATTTTTCTGCAAAGTACACTGCTCGACATTGAAAATGCAACACCAAGAAGGAGTGGTCAGAAATTGATGAAATTTGGTAAGAAGACAGAGACAGCATGGAACAATAAGTGATTTTTATTTCAAAATAAATAAGCAAAATTTAGAGCGAGGACGGCGTCGGCTCAGTAAGAAGTAGGACCACCGCGGACAGCGAGGCACGAAGAAACACGTCTAGGCATGGAGTCAATAAGCCTGCGGATGGTGTCCTGAGGGATGGCACTCCATTCCCTTTCAACATTTGCCACAGTTCGTCCTCTGAACGAGGCAGTGGCAGGTTCTGCAAACGGCGTCCAATCACGTCCCACACATGTTCGATTGGTGACAAGTCAGGAGAGTATGGTGGCCAGTAAAGCATCTGTACACCTCGTAGAGCATGTTGGCTGATTCGAGCACTGTGAGGCCGGGCGTTATCCTGTTGAAAAATTGCATTTGGCTGACCCTGAAGGTAGGGGATTGCCACCGGCCGCAGTACATTATCTACATATCGTTGGGCCGTCATAGTGCCCCGAATACGAACTAGAGGTGATACGGAATTGTATGCAATAGCGTCCCAAACCATTATGCCACGTTGTCGGGCTGTGGGGCGTTCCACAGTTACTGCCGGATTCGATCTTTCTCTACGTCGACGCCACACACGTATGCGATGACTATCGCTGGACAAACAGAAGCGGGATTCATCTGAGAACACTACGGTTTGCCATTCTGCCATCCACGTCACTCTGGTCCGGCACCATTCCAAACGTTGGAGTCTGTGCTGTGAGGTCAATGGCAGTCTTCTTAGCGGGCGCCGTGATTGCAGGCCACGTGCAACCAGTCGACGGGAAATGGTTCTGGTCGACACAGGAACATCCAGGGTACCTTGTACGTGCTGCAGAACGACGTACAAGTGACTTGCGGGTCCTCCACAGCTTGTCGGTGAATCCGTCGATCCAAGCGGTCTGACGTCACTCTGGCTGCACCTGCACCCCTCATTGTGGCTACATTTCCTCTTTCCAACCATCTCCGACACAGCCGATGCACAGTGCTTGCATCCATGTGGGTATCAGCTGCAATTTGACGTATGGACCAACCTCCCCTTCTCAGTCCGATCACCATAAAGTCGTCTATATGCTGGAAGTGTCTTCGTTGAGGACGGCGTGGCATTTCCTCCTATCACACGTATCCTTCGAGACAAAAACCAAATTTCTCCGATAATTAGTCTGGCAGAAAAAACAACATGAACATAGCCCACTTTTCAACTTCATTCTCTTATATCTTACTTCACGTGCGTCGGAGAGCTGCGCATTTCATATCATTTGCATAACTCAGTGACGTGCGTGTACGGTAAAATTTGCATGAATTTCTGACCACTCCTTCTTGGTGTTGCATTTTCAATGTCGAGCAGTGTATTATTAATATGTGTTTATGGGGAGGGGTTCCCACTTACCCCTTAGTTTTTCTCCATTAGGGTAAGTGGGGCCCCTTACTATGGTATAAGTGGGCCCCCTCATAATAATGATGATTTCAAAATGAAAAGCAGTTTTAATGAAGCAATTTCTGCGGTGAAATGAAAGATCACTATAGAGACCTAGAATAAATTGATTGTTCAGCTACAAAAACTGCAAAAGCTGGTAACTCTGTATTTGTGAAACTTGTATCAAAGAACACCATAAAGTATTATGAAGGCCTAATTTTAAAATCTGATACAAATGAAAAAAATACTGCAAAATTTGATAAAAAGAATAGAAATAGCTACACTTTTTATTGGTTTGATGTAGGTGATGTTAGAATTATAACTGAGGATGAAATGATAATGTTTCTCCTTCAGAAAACTTCAAATAGACCCTGCCATTGTTTCCTTTTTTTTTCAACCTATGTTTTTTTTCCTTATTTGACAAAAATTGATCTTAATCGACTCTATTATGCTTGTTCAACGCTAATTTGTATGTAAAAGCAAAAAAATGCCTAATGGCTTTTAATGAATTTCACAGACACAATTGTTTTGTATTCCGCTTTATAATTTTCTGTCATACACATTTGAATGTAAGTAGATATCTCGTTAATGGATACATTTACAAATAAGTATTTTCTACTAAAATGTTACATACTTTATCAGGTAGGACATGTAAACTCCTTTTTTAAATATGCTCACTTTAAATATATATAAATGGGAGGTGGCCCACTTACCCCTTCCTAGGGGGTAAGAGGACCACCCACGGCATTTTGTAAAGAATAAGATACTCAAAAATATTTAAAGCATTTTTTCAGGAAATAATGCTGAACTTGTACTTATTAATAATGTCCAAGATAAAAGAAGTCAAAAAATTTAAGCTGTTTTGCTTTAAAACTTTTGTATAAGGCTTTAGAAACGAACTGTTCTAAAAAGGGGACCTATTTACCCTAACCAACCCTATGTTAACTAGACATGAAAATTGGAAAAACAAAAACAAATGTGGTGATCACTCTAATTTAGGAGTACTTTTAATTTACATTTATTTTTCCATTAATAGTAGCCATTTAGGCTATCTAAAAGCACTGTGCTAAGGAGAAAAGTATCGACTCATAAAAAACGTTGCCATATTATCAATATCCGTATATTTATTCAAAAAATAGGAAAATAAATTTATTCAATTTATATGAACTGTGAGGTTCTCTTTTTTCACATTTCACTTTGATTTTTTTTTCGTTTTTGCTCACTACACTTTCGTACTACATGTTACGTTTACTGAATATTATTTATTTCTGGTTTATTAATTTATTCATCGTACTATATTGTTCAAGGCATGCTTAAAGCAATTTAATTTAAACCATATTTTTCCTGTTTATAGTCTGTCAAGTATTGATCTGCAAAACTTGACAGACTATAAATAAAATGAAATACTTATGTTTAAAAAATATTTTTTTCACCGATTAATCGGCTGCATTTTGCTGATTATTAATAATCGGCAACGTGATCGATTATGGCCGATTAATCGGTACTGCCGATTAATCGGTGCATCGCTACTTAATGCCACAACTTCGTGGATTGTGTATGGTTGTATCACAAAATATTAAACATAAAAAATTGCGGATTCACAATAAATTAGATGAATAAGAGTCTTTATTTTTTTTCAATTTAAAATAACATTTTCGGCCAAAGTTAACTGAATTTTATTAGGATAATGTATTGAATAATATTTCCTTCATAACACGATTAAAATTTATGACACACAATTACTTTTATTTACCCAAACCACAAACTTTCTTACCGCTGGTTCAGTTATCGTGTCGAGTGCTGTTTCTTTCTTTTTCTTTTCACGATCCAATTCCAGTTGCTTTTTAATTTGATTCTTTTCGTAAGTATCTATATAATTAACAAAAGCATATTCAACTAATGCGGCGAATACGAATGTGAAGCACATGATGACAAACCAGTCGATGGCTGTAGCCTGATTGACTTTCTCTCGACCTCGTCCACCAAATCCCATTGTTACCATCGTTAACACGGTTGTAGCACCTGAAATAAAAGAAACCATTTATTTTATTAAAGTAAAAGCCAATTAAGAGAAAAAAATGAAGAGAAAGCTAAAATTTCAAAGTACACATTGCTATATATTACCGTTTTTTTTTTTTGTAGTTAGTATGGTTTCCTTATACACTGCAAAAAATAAGCCATTGTTTTTACAGTATAATACTGGCAGCAGAGGTTCCAGTTTAAAACTGTAAACACACAATAATAAACTGTAAAATTAGTTATTTTACAACTTATTATTGTAAAACTAGCAATTTTACAGTTTATTACTGTAAAATCAGCAGTTTTACTTTACAATTAGTTGTATTATACTGTAAAAATAACAGTATATTACTGGCAGCAGAGGTTCTAGTTTAAAACTGTAAAATACACAGTAATAAACTGTGAAACTAGCAATTTTAGTTTATTTCTGTAAACGAGCAATTTTACAGGTTTCCACTGTAAAATTAGCAATTTTACAGTTTGTTTCTGTAAAATTACTGTAAAATTAAATGCATTATACTGTTAAAACAACATATACTTTTTACAGTGTATTATCGCTGAATCATTTTTATCGACAAGGAAACTATGGAGTAATTCTACGGTAACAGACGTATCAGTTTTTCACAAAACAATTTACAAAGGAAAGGCTAGAAATATGTAAATCATTGTTTTATTGCACGAACTTTATGAAGAATATGGTCTCTACTCCTATATAATGCAGTTAAATTTTGAACATTTTTAGAAAAAAATTGTAAATCATATTATTTTCTCCGTAACGGATGTATCTCATAAGATGCGTCAGATACGGAGAAAAAATCCTTCTTATAAATATTGTTTCAGAAAATTTTCAAAATTTAACTGTATTATATAGAAGTAGTGTCTCCATCTCCGTAATGAATTTCATGCAACGAAATAAGGGTTTAATATAATTGGAGTCTTTGTAGACTGTTTTGTACAAAAATCGATGCTTTTTTTCAAAATAGAACTGTCCTGATACGATACTGTAATACAGGAAGAAAAATGAATAAATTAGTAGCAATCAAAAGAGCATAGTAAAACATGTTTCTGAATACATAAGTTATTTGCCACCGTTATCACAAAATATTAAGTCTCAAATCTGCTGAAATTTAGCGAGTTTTAATGAGTAAAGGAAGACATCTTTCACACGCTTAGCATAAGGAATGCACTGCCCTAATAGACAAAGAAATCTTTCCGCGGTAGCTTCAATTTCTCGCCAAGATTTAAAACTTTTTCTGCACATTTTAAGACTTTATAACGGGAGCAACAGGACAAATATTTTTTTCGTCGAAAAATGTTTCAGTATACTCGTTCGATTGCCACCTATTTCAACGTTTCACGATTCGTGCTGTTCCCTGGTGAGGATGCATTAATGATCAAGTATGTCGTGTGCTGCAAAAAATCCCGTATACATAAGTTTTGTTGCTTTGGATGTACTTTTATGTGACGATCGAAAGGTATTAAAAATAAATAAATAAATACATAAACGGGAGTTGCTGCATTCAAAACCGTCAGGTATTGTCCAGGTATTGTCTGCCTCAGCAATGTTGGCATTCTGTTTAAAAGTCATCAACATCGAATCTGTAGGACATGGGGAAGGCAGTAAACGCGATCAGAGCAAGACTATTACAGTTGTTGCACCAGCGTGAAGTTCAGAACAAGTTTTCAGTCCAAACTTATTTGTAATAGTACACAAGTAACGACGTATAAAGAAAAAAAACTTCTCCCATCAACGTTTTATTGTATAGTGCGCTTCTGAATTTGGGAGAAATGACTTTGACAATGTTCACCCCACCCATTTTGGTGGTAATAGGGGATTGTCTTTGGTTTCAGAATTGAGTCAAGTTTCTTTCATATATTATACCAGCTTCAATCTGCTCTAATAGCACGTTCCTCTTTTTTACTGAACTTCCCAAAAAAAGGCAAATATTGTCAAGATCATAGTCAACTTACCAGAAGAGCACTGTAGCAACCCACACTTCTACAGTTTTCAACTAGTTTTCAAGTGCAAGGATGAATACCAACAATATCAAGGTAAACTGTACATTTTCAGTAAAGAGAAGAATTGGAAGCAAAAAAAACAGCCATTTTTAACTAAAGAAAAAAATCGGGTGATATGACAGGGTTAACATATATTAACTTACTGAGAATCTCAATTTATAGCAGATTATTTACTTTTACAATGAGGTTAAAAGTTTCTTAAACAACGTCAACAGTCTTGAACGAATTCCAGTAGAATAAGAACAATTGTCCCATAAAATCAAATTTTGAATAAGACTTGCATTCGTAAAAAAAACATTAAAGTAGGTATTTTTGGTACTTTTGCAGCCTAAATGACCGACCATCTTGAATACTTAGATTTAGCTTAAAAGAACGAGAACAAAGTGCCATGTGGATTAACGGTGGACCTATAGGCGATAGGCCGTAAACAGGATACACATGGGGTATGCTAAGAGGGAGTGCTATTCTAATCAGTAGCATTCAATGGCCTATACGGGATTTGAACCTGAAACCTAGGCTCAGAAGCCTTAGACAGTGTTCAGAAAAACATTTCCCGAGAAACCACATTTGAATGAAGCTAGACAGTCCCAAGTAATATGAACAGTCCATAAAAAATAAGTAATATAGTATTGAAAACAGACCCTAAAAATCTTTATTAGAAGGAAGACAACAATCCTAAAAATGCTCATTTTAACACTGAATGCATATTCACGAATATTCATTACATTTAGAGCAATACTGTCTAAAAACACTTCAAAAAAACATTACCAACAGCTACTCTTCCTGCTGCATCACTTCTGTTAATCCAGAAAGATACCCAAGAAGCCCCAACAATCATAGCACATGGAGCGTAAATTTGAAGTATGAAGTATCCCCTCCGTCTCCGAATTTTAAAATGAACAAGCAGGACAGAACGTTGATCTTCGCGATCTGCAAATGCAAATAAACATATTTTATCCGTTTGGAGATTTGCATCTTCACCTTTTATTATTTTTATGTATCGCACATATTTATGTCACGTTTCTACACGGTTTGTATGAAAATAATGTCTCAATTATAAATTTCAATAGTACCAACAGTAAGCGTGGTAGAGTAGGGGTTCAAGTTCACGATTGAAGGGTTTTGTGGATGAAAGGGCTATGTTACATTTTTGACAACTCAGTCTGGACACACGTAAGCAATGGGGATACATGTAAGCAAATAAAACTTAGTACCTAGGAATGCACCGATTAATCGGCAGCACCGATTAATCGGCCATAATCGGCCACTTTGCCGATTATTGATAATCGGCAAAATCTTGCCGATTAATCGGTCAATTTTTTACATTTTTTATATTATCTTTTAAAGTATACCTTCACCAAGAAACTACGATAAATTGTTTTATTAACTGTAAATAAATGTAATTTTCTGAAATACTTACTATAACATACAGTATGAAAGTGTGTACAGAATAAAAACAAAACAAAACAAATAGTTCATAGAAAACGTAAAACTGATTGGAATGTTAAAAGATAACCCTCTGCATATTCCTGAAATTTTAATTTGGAATTCAAAAACATGAATATTTCATTTCACTTATAATCAGTTAAATTTTGCTGATCAACCGGCGGAAAAGATGTTTTAAATAAAATTAATTCAACGATTTTTGAACACAATATTACGATGGATAAATTTATAAACAAGAAATGAATAATTTTCTGCAAACAAGAATTACACGTTTTATGAAAGTGTAATGAGAAAAAAAAAATTCAAAGAATGAAATACAAAATAATAATAATAATAATTAATTGCCTCTTAGTTGATATAAATGATTTAATAATTTAATATTCCTATTCTGAATAAATCTACACTTATAGACAATGTTGCAACATTTTGCATGTCTCGATATTTTTCTCTTTAGCTTATTGCTTTTAAATAACCTCTAATTTTCAAAGAACAAGTCCTGAATTAAATGGCTACTTATAGTTGAAAATTAAATTTAAATTAAGAACACCCCTAAATTAAAGTGCTCATCACAGTCCCCCTACTCCCATTTGTTTTAATAACTATTATGTCTAGTGTGTTAATGTAATTTTATTTACAAAAATATTTTAAAAATTTCAAAGGAAGTTGATAAAATTTTGAAATTATTTAACATGGAAAAATGGAGAAAAACAAATCTTTTGTCAAAAACAAATAAGTAACGATTTTTAAAAATCGGAATTGTATTAGAAAGGGGTAAAAACAGTAAGGGTGAAATTGGTAATATTAAAAATAATAAACCCGAACATTAATCGGCTCTACCGATTAATCGGCCGATTCTCATTCGCCGATTAGTCGGTAATCGGCCAATTTGCTTATCGGTGCATCCCTACTTAGTACATTAAAAAATAGATGTCATTAGACTAATTTCATACGCTCACTTAATGACCAGAAAACGAAAAAGCTGCAACAATAAAACTTTTAACCTAAATGACTCTGAAGAAGGGTTTTGTTACATAACCCCTTCATCTCACAAGCCCTTCAATTAAAGAGTAGCTGAAACAGTTTCAGATATAGTGTGTCTTTAACCTTTTATGTCCCAAATTAATCTATCAATGAATTTTTATAATTTTTTTTTTGTAGTTGAAAATATATCAAACAGCATACTATATACGGAGTACAAAAGTTTTTAAAACCAGTAGGATCTAAGGTCCCCTACGCCCCTAAAAAAACTGTTTCCGATTGCAGGTACCATCTGTCGGCCTCTCAGCAAAGTACAAGGAGTGGTACTTAAAAGCTTCAGCATAATTCCAGCGATTTAGGATTCATAATACTTAATTAATATGAGCGGGGCTTCTTAGTCCCGCCGGGGCATAAAGGGTTAATAGCACGACGCGAGACTTTGAGCAAGCTCATTTACATTTGGGTTGAAAGAGAAAGAATTCCTTTATTTTAGCATGGACGTTCAATAACCGTTATTGTCAAAGTAAACCGGCTTCTTTGCTACTATTTAAACGAATTAACTTATTTAATCGTTTACTCATCGAAAGTCTTTTTACCATAGAAGTGCACGATCGAGTATTGCTTGTTTTTTTTCTTGCTTACATCCAGGGCAGCCGAGAGCTTTACTGGGCTTTGCTGCTACTATCTTCCGAAATAATGAATATTATTCCGTTAACCCTTTGTTAATTAGCTTTAAATTAATGTATTAGTGAAAAAGCTTGGTTAGGTTTCAGTTGCTGAAACCGTTACGAAAACAAAAAAAAATACAAGCGGGGCATTTTGTCACAAAAAATTTGAGGCACTTTGTCACAGTGCATAAATGGGCATTTTGACGATGTAACTTTACTTTCTTGTCTCTTTGTGTAAGATGGTGCAGATGTTGTGAAATCTGAGCTGAAAAAATAATTTCAAAATAACTAATTCGGAATTTTGAAAAAAAAAAAAAAAAGAAAGAAAAAAAAAAACGTTCCAAGGTGCAAACCACCAATGCTTGAAGTTGTTTTGTACCAAAATTCAAGGCTGTATGGTGTCTCCTGGGTGCAAGAACGCCACACATATTCTTACACAATTTCTTAGGCTTCACTTTGTTTCAATAAATAAAGATTATATAGAGGTAGAGTCCATTTTCTTCCAACAGTTCAAGGAATGAAACAAGAATCTAACGTATTTGGAGCCTTTATAAGGCATTAGTAAAATAAAAACAGGTTTGAAATTTCTCAAACTGAAGTCAACATTAAAAGGTTCTAGATGCTGAACTGACTCTTTTTGAGTAAAAGTAGCGTACTAAATTTGAAGGAATTTTCTACAAGAGAAATAATTTTAGAAAATGAAAGCTTACTAGTCACAGGTAAAATACGATAACACATGTTTGTAATCAGAAGTATACCAGCAAAGTAACCGCGCGGGCCAACGGAGTCTGGCCTTGGTTACAAAATCTGAAGGGATCCGAAAATCAACCTGGTAAATTTACCACAATATGCTTTTCTGATTACTATTATTTTTTAACTGATAAAAAAAGCTAAAAAAACTCTTTTGCACGTTTACCGAAATATTAATTAGTTTTCATTATAACCTGTTAGAAGTAAATAAATTAAAAAATATATATAATGGACTAACTATAACTAGATGTGTCTGCGGTGGTTAAGGGAGAGCAAGCCTTGCGATAAATTCTTCATTTTTGGGTAGTGTGCAATAGTTCTACTTCAAGGGTATTGACAGATCTTAAAAACTTCGGCAGAAACATTTTGAATAACCTCAAGAAATTTGACATAAATTTTTAATGCGTTAAAGCTTTAGAAATTTTGAGGAACAGCAATCGTTCTGGTTCATCTGGTGGAGTTCGTATCTGTTCTTATTATTTTTGTTTTGATTACGGAACTTTTAAAACTATTTTATGCATACTTTTTTTTCTAACTCTTCAGCTGACATTTATCAAGTTACTTTGTATATATTTGTTTTGATAATAACGTAGAAAGTAAGTATACGTATATGTATATGACAAGCAGTGGCGTACGCAGACAAATCATTTCAGGGGGGCTGAGTCAGGACTCTTTGAGAAGGGGGGGGGGGAGCACCTCTAAAGAAAGTACATGCCTCGAATTTCTGCTTCAATGCCTATTTAAGTCGACAAAAATGCATCATATAAAAACTTTTTTGTCATTAAAATTATTGGTTAGAAATGTTTTTTGATGGACACAGAGAATGGTAAATTTAAATTAAAAAAAAATTTCAAAATTTTTCATTGAAAGAGGTGTTGCTGAAACACTTGTTTGCAATATTTTGACAACTTTACGTTCTAATAATGTTAAATTTGCATTTTATTTTACTATTGTTCCCAATACTGGGATTCAATTCAATTTGCTGATATTTGTTAACGGAATTAGACACAGCAGACAGCTGACAGAGCATTAATCGATGTTTCTAAAACATAGATTTGCAATAAAAATGAACAAAATGGAATGATAGAATATTCAATAACATGAAGCACAGTAAAATAGGCACGTCAAAGCAAAAAAATCTTTCTTACAACTTTTTCCTGAAACATCTCATCTGAAAGTTTTTCTCATTTTGGGATTACGAAAAAAAAAAAAAAAAAAAGAAATTTAGAAAAAAAAAAAAAAAAACTTAGCGTACATTTGCGCACATTCCCGTTAACCTGGCATTTTCACAAGTTCAGATACCTTTCAGTCCAATTTAGGACGAATCTTCAGAAATCTACTGCATTATAAAGTTTCATTAACATTGCTTAGAAATGAAATTGTCTTACTTCCTACTTTTACTACGTTTGTACGTTGAGAAATTGAAATATTGACGAAGTCATACTGTGAAAGAACAACATCTTTAGATAATGTAACTGCATCAGCTCCTTTCCATTGGTAAAACACATCAGTAGTAGGATAAGCATCTGAAAATGAAAGATTTTCAATGTTACTAAACAATAATGGAATTTGATGGAATAGTAGTGAAAAATACAATGTTAGTGTATGTAGTTTAACTGTGAAGATGATTGACTTTGGACAACCTCAATTAGTTTTGGGTTTATAAAGAAAAAAATCTTAGATTGGAACACCGCAATAATCGCTATCTGCAATCGCTATCTTTCTTTAAATTAATCGAAGCGTTTAAGCCTCAGCTTATCGGAAGTCAACTTATCAGAGTTAGGGAGTGAGGTATGAGGTCATATTCGGTGCAAGGAAAGAATATGTAGGGGAATAGGGGTCAAAGTGAAATATCGGGGCAAAGTGAAATGGTAAAATATTCTAACAGTTTAAAGTGCCACCTATCTAGCAATATTTTTACTAAGTTCCGAGACAGAAAGTCAAAAAATTAATAGCTCCAAAGATCAAATAAAATAAAATTATAACTTTATTGCAATGTTCTTTGCTTTACAAAACTATTTCTTGTTATTATAAAATGATAATAATTTTGTAATTTTCATTTTAACTATCAATTGAGGTCTACTGATGTCCCGTGCAGCCCTTATTTAGTTTATACTAGGCATGCTTTGAATTTGAATGTTCAATGTAATTTGTCAAGTGCAAGGGGGGGGGGGCAAAGTGGATTATGGCAAAGTGAAATAGTTCATTTAGCTTGCTCTCATGCATTCATTTACAATATTACGTACGTATTTCTTCATTTATTAATTTATTCACATTTTTTTACTTATTAATTCACTTGTTTATTCATTCATTCACTTATTTTGTTATTCATTATCTATTTTATTCACGCATTTCTTTTTCTTATACATTAATTAATTCAATTACTTGCTTATTGATTTTTTCGTTTATTTTTTCATTCATAATTCATTTATTCGTTTATTAAAGCATTAATTTGATGAAAATTACTGTAAGTCATCAAACAGAAAGTTTTCCATGACAAAAGTATTGTATTTTTTCACTTTCCCCCATGGTTTTTTTGAGGTGAAAAATTTCCATCTTTTTTTGAAGGTGCAAAACAACTGCCAAATATGAAAAATAACATTCAACCGAGTAAAGTAATACTAAGAAGTAAAATCGAACTAACGAAACCGAAATACCGAGTTTCCAATGACTCATTGCAATGAATGAATAACGTTTTAGTTCATCTGGAGCATCTTTTAGATGTGAAAACTATGGTCTTGAATAAGAGTGACCTCTGTGATTGTCCTCTTACGATATTCCTAAATTAATGCAGATTGAACGGGCTGCTGAAATTAACATCAAACAAATGTAATTTCCTCTCTAATAGAATCTTTGTAATTTTTTTTTCTCGTATGGGTACATGGAAGTAAGTATGGGATAAAAGATAACTCAAATCCAAGAGAAAAGCTTATGTTAATCGATTCAGAAGTTACGAGTGTGACGTCTACAATGAAAAGCAATTTCCGGAACGTAGGTTCCATAACTAGTTATCATTTGATGAGTTCCAAGTGTAAAGAGAACTAAACGGAATCCGTAATTAGAAATGTATTCTATTTCACTAGTTCGTGCTTTGTTGAAAATGTAACCATTCCGAATGGTAGCACTTGATATTTATCAAAAGGTTAAACAGTTCATGGGAAAAAGCTTGCGTGCTGATCAATCAAAAAATCATATTTGAACATCTTTCCTCGTTTCCTTTGGTTTAGAGTAAAAACAAACAGCTATGTTTAGAAAAGGAGAAATAATTTACGATATATTCCTTCATTTTCTATAAGAGGATAGAAGCTTTCACTTTTTTGCATTAGTGATGAAATTCAAGCCATTTCAAATATTTAAATTTCTGTCAGTTGAATCTCCAATCAAAAAAAAAAAAAAAATGCTACAGACCACAGTAACTATATATATATACAGGGTGTCCACTCCAATCGTGGACCAATAGCTAATTTCTAAACCGTTGGAGATAAGCATATAGTTTATTTAGGAAAAAATCTGCAAATTACGAAAGGAATTTTGGCTCTGTTCAATGTTTTTCAAAAAATCAAGTTTTGAAAGAGTTACGAAATTTAAATTTTTATACAGCCCCCAGTCCTATCAATCATATTTAGTAAAACATTCTTGACACTGTAACGTTTAAAACAAAAAAAAAAACCACTCTTCTACCACAAAAATTGACCGAGTTATGACGTTTTGAAAAATCAAGATTTTGCATTGTTTCATGACGTCATTGAGGGAGCGATCTCTCGTAAGACAATATCTTCCACTACTGTGTGCCGAAGACTACTCATGAATGGCCTGTATGCCCGGGAACCGGGTTTGTGTTCCGCTCTCCGTCCAACCCAGAGGAGCACGATTAAAGTGGTGTCGCCGACATGTGAGTTGGACTGTGTCTGATTGGGGCAACGTTATGTTTACAGATGAGTCGAGATTTGCGCTGCAACCCGATGACAAGCGTGCAAGGGTCTGGAGAGAGCAAGGAACACCCAATCAGCCCCAGAACATTGTCGAACATCACGTATTTCGAGCTGGAAGTATCATGGTCTGGGCAGGGATTTCGTTGGGATATCGCACCGACCTGCTCATGTACAGTAGGGTGGAGCGAAAAACAAAAATTTTGGAATTTTATTCTGTAATACCTGGCAAAAGCTGTGCATGTGGAAGTATAATACACATGTAAAATATTATCAAGTTTGAAGAACTCTTTTAGGGTCCTACCAGGGCTTGAATTTCTCTAAAAATACGAAAAAACGTCAATTTTCTAAAATTTTTTGGAAAATACAAATAATCACCATTTTTGTTCGAATACCATTAAAATGCTTCCTTTTAACACTCTTTTCATGCATCTTAAAAATAATTTACATTCTATGCAGTGTTAAGTTCGTGCATAAACCGTTAAGTTCCGTGAAATTAACCAAAAATTGACTTTTTTTACCATTTTTTTTTCATATAGCAATAATTCATCTTTTGAAATCCAGATACTATTTTTTTGCAATGAATGGGCAAATGCAACTTTTAGTTGTAAATGCAATACATTTCGTTACATTAACAGCCCAGAACGCACCACCAGGAGGTAGCTGCATTTTGGGTGTCATTCTGCCTTTCCCATCAACTCAGCCACGTTATTTACACATTTTCAATACATTTATAATGGATGCAATAACTATCTGATGTTAAACAGGTTTCTCCTTTTGAATCAAAGTTTGAAGTTAGACTCATGACTCAGATTTGGCATTGATGATTGCGATCATTAAGTTTTTCATTTAAATTAATATCTTGTCTCTTCCTTCAATAGCAATCTACCGTCTCACTAACCAGTTTTAAATCCTTAAAACAGTCGGAGTGTAGAAGAGGTATACTTATTGAATCACTGATAAAGTACAGCTTGTTTTTGAAAAGTTAACTTATTAACGTTACAAGAACTTGGTGGAAGATATCGAAGCTTTAAAAACGGATTTAAAAAACGAGTAAAAGTACTTGATGGAAATTGTCAATTTAATACAGAAAGAAAAAAGTGATCCTGATCTCACTATCAAAAATCGGAGACCTTTCAGACTTTAGCGTTCGTTTGTTCGAGCTAACAGAGTTATGAAGCTGTTAATTTTTAAGCTGAATTTCTAATGAGATGAAGATACTCGTCAGTTATATCTTTAAATAATATGCTTCAGTACGGTTCAAGAAATTAGAAATTAAAAAAAAAGAAAGAAAATTTCCGTCAAACATGGAATTGTTGGTATAGTGAAAGTTACGCAATCTATATTTCATTTGATTGATTCTTCTTTTCGCGGATCCGGTGATTTGAAGAAATGCTTGCTTTGTTAATTTTGAGAACTTGTTATTGACCACGGCAGTGGACAATAGTCAAACTGTAAAAGAGTTGGGTTACAGAAAGGCATACAACATCAGAAAACACTTTGATAAATAAATGAGAACCTTTATGACCAATATTAAGTTTTGAAAGTTGAGATATTTTTAATTGACATCATTAATGGGAGGAAAGTAAACAAGCGTAGACCAGTCAATTTATTCTTATAATTCCAAACTTTTATAGAATGTGTAATTTTTAATATGCTTACAGCTCCATGTTTCATGGAAATTTTCTTTTTTATAAATTTAAAATTTATCGAACTAGACCGAAGCATATTTTTGATGATATAACTGACGAGTATCTTTATCTCATTAGAAATTCATCTTGAAAATCAACAGCTTCATAACTCTATTTAGTTCGAATTAATGAAAGCTAATGACTGAAAGGTCTCCGATTTTCGATAGTGAGACCAGGGTCACTTTTTTCTTTCTGTACTGCATTGACAATGTCCATCAAGTACTTTTACTCGTTTTTTAAATCCGTTTTTAAAGCTTTGAAATCTTCCACCAAGCTCTTGCTGTGTTAAACTTTTCAAAAACAAATTGTACTTTATCAGTGATTCAATAAATATACCTTTTCTACATTCTGACTGTTTTAAGGGTTTAAAACTAGTTAGTGAGACGGTAGATTGCTATTGAAGGAAGAGACAAGATTTGAATTTAAATGAAAAACTTTATGGGGGGAGGGGGCTCGCAACCATCAATGCGAAAACTGAGACATGAGTCTAACTTCAAACTTTGATTCGAAAGGAGAAACCTATTTAACATCAGGTAGTAATTGCATCCTAATTAATGTGTTGCAAATATGTAAATAACGTAGCTGGATGGATGGGAGAGGCAGAATGACACCCGAAATGCAGCTACTTCCTTGAGGTGCATTCTGGGCTGTTAATGTAACGAAATATAATTGCATTTACAATTAAAAGCTGCATTTTGCCCATTCATTGCAAAAAATAGTATCTGGATTATAAAAGAAGAATTATAGCTACGTGCAAAAAATGGTAAAAAAAGTCAATTTTTATTTAATTTCACAGAACTTTGCGGTTTATGTAAGAACTTAATACTCCATAAAATTTAAATAATTTTTAAGATGCATGAAAAGAGTGTTAAAATGAAGCATTTTAATCATATTAGAACAAAAATGGTGATTATTTGTATTTTCCAAAAAATTTTAGAAAATAGACATTTTTTCGTAGTTTTAGAGAAATTCAAGCCCTGGTAGGACCCTAAAGGAGTTGTTCAAACTTGATAATATTTTACATGTGTATTATACTTACGCATGCACAGCTTTTGCCAGGTATTACAGAATAAAATTCCAAAATTTTTGTTTTTCGCTCCACCCTAATGTACAGGGAACTGTGACGGCTATAAGGTATCGGGATGAAGTCCTAGACCCCACTGTAAGATTGTACGCTGCCGCAGTGGGTCCTGCTTTCGTTTTAATGGATGATAATGCACGTCAACATAGAGCGGCCCTAGTCAACGACTACCTGGAGGGGGAAGGAATTGCTCGTATGGACTGGCCGGCGTACTCGCCTGACCTTAATCCGATTGAAAACCTTTGGGATGCCCTTGACCGTGCTGTGTGTAGACGTGTCCCATCCCCAGCCACTCTCACAGAGCTGGAAACTGCTCTATAGGAGGAATGGCAATTACTCGACTGTGCTATGGTTGATCATCTCATAAAAATCATGGTGACACGCTGCAAGCTTTGTATGCAGATGAGAAGTCCTCACCTACCCTATTAATGTCAGTTTTTGTAGTTTATTTAGTTTATACAGCATTTTGTAAATGACTCCAAAATGGCGTCATCTTATAATTTAAGAAAAATTACTATTTTTTTTAAATCTCTGCACGTAATTATGTGTTTTGTTTATTGCATAAACACATTTGCTACTTTCCTGTCGCATTTATTGTTAATCAAAGCAGTACTTTTTCGCATTTTTCCTCTCCGTGCTTAATTTTTGGCAGTGAGTGTATCAGTATAAAGCAAAAAGAAATGCTATAATTAATGAAATGAAAGGGTTAAGGGACAAAATACCCAGTCACTTTAGTGTCCCTTATACAGAGGTACTAACTACTCTTACTATACTTAAGAATGTAGAATGTTAAAAATACTTACAGCTTCCAATCTCCAATGGACATGCTTGAGTATCTAAAGGATACTTTCGAAGATGCATTGGACAACTGGCTTTGACTGTTAACCTAGTATCAACGACACATTTTGCAATTAGACTTCATTGGTACTGTTATTACAATTCTTACTTTCACATCACATTTTCTCATACCTCATAGAATACCTGAGCTGGCCACTTTTGTGAAGACGGATGAATTTGTTGGGAGCTGTGACTTTATGAAGATATGAGCTTTTACCATTTAAAAAAAATGTATCCGGAATCCAAACTTTCTGGAGAAATTTCCAGTCCATTGAAAGAACCTGAAGCCTTAGTTTTTCATTAAGTAAATGTTGAAATTGCAGCCTGGAGTCATTCCACGTCTGGCGAAAGTAACAGTCCATAGAATAAACCTTTAAAAGAAAAGAAACAAAATTTTGAGCATTGCGGTAATCGTATTTAAAATCTATTACTATTCCGGCCAGACTAATAGTGTGCCTGTATTAAGTGTGATGTTTTTCGTATTAACGCAAAGCTTGCACTTAATAAACTGAGACTCAGACATGCCTCAGGAATCACTGTGCTGTTGCAATCCCAGAACCAGACAAGCAAACCCGATTACTGTAGAAAATATTAATCCCTCTTATAAATGTCTAATAGTAAGACAATGTGGGCGAGGACATGTAAGCAAAGATAGATTATTTTATTAAAAAACAATTTTATGCTTTGTAAGTATTCACAAATTTTAGAACACTTTATAGTATTACTTCCTTAATGTGTACTTTGATAAACATTTGTGGAATGTAGGAGCTAAACTACATTTCTTAAATGAGTTTTACTCCCAAAAATATTAGGTTTGCAAAATGTGTAGCTGCTTACTGGGGTAGCCAACAAGTGAATAAATCTTTCTCCTTTTAAAGTATTAATCTAATTTTTTACTCGTTATTTATTTTTTCCAATGTATTAGAATTTTTTTTTCGAAAAGGAAACAGCAGCTTTCATGACCCAATATCTAGGCTTTTAAGATGAAGAAACACTTGGCAATCTGGGTGGGATCTTTCTGCTTCTCAGACTGACTCACCAAGAGTAACAACGTATGATAAGACTCTTTGTTGGACCCATTCCATTCAAAGTGTTTTTTTCTTTAATTAATTACTGCATGAAATAAAAATAAAGAGTCGAGGTTCACAGAACCCATTAGTATTTAAGAAAGAACAATCATGTTGAAAGCCATTTTGATAAGAAAGAAACGTAAGTAGTTACCATTTCAGATTCGGATATAGGACCAAAACTTCTAATTTCAATGTCTGTTTGAATCACAGTAGGAGGACCTAATTCAAGAAAATATATTAGACGATACAAGAATTTAAAAAGAATAAACTATAGCTTTTGCTTAAAATATTTTAATTTAGAAGCATAAGTTATATCAGCTATTTCAAAATAGTGTGAGTTAGTACTGACCATATGGCAACATTTTGGTTTGCCAAATATTTCTTACAGTAGTTTCCCAACGTGATTCAGAATGACTTCAGCATTTAAAAAAGTAATGCTTTTTGGGGATAAATATTGGAAAAAAAAATCGCATTAAAACACATTAAATCAAAAGTATTGGAGCACTTTCAAACATTTTCATTTTTAAAGGTTTCTCGAGAAATATAAGACCAATTGTTCTGTAATTTTCATCGCATAAAAAATAAGCTTTACAGCTGACATTTCAAAGTAAAAGTTAAAGCCCCCATGCACCAAGCTCAATGGCGCAAAATCCTCCCCCTCTCTCCAAAAAAAAAAAAAAAAAAGGAAAGCTCTTCTCTTACTCTCTTGCTTTTAAATTTGACTAAACATAACACCTTTAAGAGTCACGAATTTAAAGTTAAGGAAGTTTAATGAATCAATCAAAAACATAAAAAAATAAGTTAAGAAATAAAATAAATAGATATTCTTGAGATAAATAAAGTTACATTAAATACGAAAACAAACTCCTTTACATCTTCGACGGCAATTACAAATGTAAGCAATAGAATTTTATAATAAATTTAGGATATTACAAATAATCACTGCTACTGCTAAGTACTTTTACTGCTTTCTCGGAATTTCAAATTTAAGCTATCAGATTCATGCGATTTACTGTGTCGGCGAAAGTTGCAGTTTGTGTTTAAATCCTAGTTAAAACAATGATATCCTGAAAATTTTCAGGGTCGTCACAAGATCAAAAACGGGGGGAAGGGGGTATGAGTTTTAACAAGCCCTCCCTGTTCTTTTTTCTCTTAGTATGTGTATTAAATGCAGAAAGAGAGAGAGAGAGAGAGATGTGGATTCAACTTTCGATCTATGAGGGTATCATTATTCGAAGATCTGAGCCCTAACGTAATTATAATATTCGTTCAGAAATACGTGTTCTTGAAGTTTCTCACCCGAAACATTCTTTAAATTGTAGTTTTAGACGATCGACAGTAATATTAGGAAGAAGAGAGGCTCAGTAGCATTCCCGTGGCAATTTTTTCGAAAATGAAACTATATAAACGATTGCTTTTATTATGTTAGGAAAAGGGGAGTTCTAAGCACTCGTTCAGAACTTTTTTGAAGTTGAAATTCTAGAAAAGCAGTTTTAGAATATTTTAAAAAATGTAAGGGAGAGGAAAAATTCGGTTTCTAGCCCGAGGTAATGTTTTCAAATTGAAACTTTAAAAACGTAGTTTTAGACTATTATTAGTAATGCTACCCGACAGGGAGGGGGCTCTCTCCCGGAACTTTTTTCAAATGTCAAATCAAAAAGAGCTGTTTTAGATATTAGGAAATGTTAGGCAGAGGAGAGGCTCTCTCTCTCTCTTGGTGGCAGTCCCGTGGCAATTTTTCGAAATTGAAAGTCTAAAAACGTAATTGTGAATTGCGTTTGTTTATGTTAGATAAAGGTGCTTTTCCTCAGGCAGTTTTTGAAATGTGAAAGTGTTAAAATCGTGTATAAGCTATCTTTGGTAACGTTAGGTGGCAGTCAATTTTTTTAATGCAAAAGTTCCTAAACTGAATTTAAGCCGACCTTCGATGATTTTTGGAGGGGGAGTTTCAAAAAGCTCTGAGTGGAACTTTTCCGAAATTGTCGTTCTAAAACGCAGTTTTTGACGATCTTTAGTAATATAGGGAGATGAACTCGTGATCAAAATTAATAATTTCGCTCTTTATTTTCGGTGGAAATAATGCGTGGTAAATGTCAACGACGTATTAAAATCACCGAGAAATCCAAGATGAGAAAAGAGAGAGCAGTGATAGACAATTTGAAATCATGAGCACTTATGTACAAACTGTGTTGTAAAGTGTGAAGTGATTGCATGCCTGAAGTTACAAGTTTTAATCGGTTTCAAATTTGAATTCAATGTGAAAAATGACCAAGGCTCCGTGAATAAAAACAATAAATAAAACTAAGCGCAATTGTAAACAAAAATGCACGTAGCACAGGGGGGAGAAGGGTTTGCAATAGAGAACAGTGAGGGCGCCGTTATTCTCTCCTACGGTTCCATCTTTCACTCGCGGAGCACGTTGGGTTAAGGGTGCCAGTTTTTCATCCTAGTTACAGATGTAATCTTGGCTCCATACGGGGTACCGTTGGTGCTACAATCGTTGCACCCCTGAAAGATGCCAATAGAAACCAGTACTTTTAACAGTATATTCACTTTTTGAACCTGGTAGAAGCCATACAGTGTGAGGTGTGGTGAGTACAGTAGATGATCGAGCACATGAATTCGTATGTCCGCAAAGAACTTCCTGACAGCTGAGGATGTCAAATTTTTAGTAATGACTGTGCTAAATTTTCGTCTTATGCAAATCTTGGGTCAAAATTTGTCTTATTATTTCTTAGTCAGTGTTCGTATTACCTAACAACATCTGAGCACTCAAACGTCGGAATTAGCGCACGATTTCTCATTATTATTTTTAAATTTTTTTTTCAACAGTTTGTCTTCACAGGTCGACATGAACGTTCATTATCTTCACCGCCGTCTTCCAAAAACCGTTTGTGCCTTTTAAAAGTTGGACTACGTAACATGCCAAACATCAATTTCAACAATTTAATGCATTCAGGGGAAGTTTGTGAAAAGTTTACTAGGAGTTTCAAACTTATGCACTGCTCAATTTTTAAACTTATCATGATCGCGACACAGCAATGTCTTACTCAAACAAGGATGAAAGAAATCTCAATTACATAGAGGGTGGAAAAAACGTGCCACCAGTACTAGAAGTACATTCTATTTTTAATCTTGCTCATCAAGTCTAATTGCTTAACTGCTGTTATTTAATTGTCACACTTAGTACTTCACAGTAAGTAAGCAGATACTTTTCTCCCCCTTGTCCCACCTGTTAACGTTGCTTATTAGGTTCCACCATCCCGGGGAAGTAAGTAGATACTTTTCTCCATTGACACCCCACCTTTTCCTTTAGTTAACTCTAAAAAAATAATGATAATAAAAATGAAACAAAATCTTAACAACTAGAAAGTGAAGAATAACGAAACAAATAAGTCGTTTTAGCTAACATTGGAGTCAACGGAGTAAATTGTCCTATTTAGGTTTATTGCATTGTCATGTGCCATCGGTTCAGTTGAAGAGAAACTACTGATACATTGTGCAACCCAGCAAAAAAAAAAAGTCTGAAAAGCTGTTAAAAATCTGCAGAAAATGTAAGCATATTTGGAACATTCTTCAAAAATTCTGCAGAATATTCAGAGAAAGCTAAAAGAGAAAAGTTGTAGATTTTCTGTAGAAAGACAAAAGATTAAAGAAGACAAAATGCAAATTTTTCTGTCCTCTAAAATTCTGCAGAAATCTTTAAGAAAACTTCAAAAAAAAAAAATTTTTTTTTTGCTTTTTCTGTCGATTATTTTTAGCTGGAAAATGCTGACAGTTTTAGCTTCTCTTACTGCGTACAAAATTGAAATGAATGAAGAAAATTGAAGTAAAAGGTAACATACACACACATAGGACTGCAGTGAAAATGAAAGGTAAAAAATACGTACCACCTAGACCAGGTCGAATTTTTCTATCGTACTTGTTTTCTGATAGCAAGGAGTCGAGTAGGTCCGTAGTGGTTGATAAGTTTTTCTGTTCACTGAATTGAAACAATAGAAACATGTGCTAATTAAGTAAAAAAAATTCATTTTATGTATATTTTCAAAATTTACAAAGTAGTTTTTTTTAGCGTTAAAACAATTAGTTGATACGAAAAAAGAATAGACAAAAGGAGTATAGACATTTTAAACTGTAAGTTGATAACAACAATCGTTCGTTCCAAAAAAAGAAAATAAGGAAAAAAAGCAATAAATTTCTATACATTTGAATCTAGTAAATATAAAAATATTCGAAAAATGATAAAATAATTCAAGCAATGTCGCAACTGTCACAATTTACACACCATTCGTATAATATGAATTATTTTGTAGCATTGGGCATCGTACATGATATTATATGCTGTATTAATTAAAATAATGTATTTTCCTCAATAGTATGCATTTTATTTCGTGCTTATGGGTACAATAACCAATCACTTTAATGAAAATTTAATGCACAGTAAAGCACTGCAGGGTGTTTTCTTTGTACATTGAGTTATGCTCAAAATATACTAGTGCAAAACGGTACCATTACCACGGCCTTTCTGGGATGATAAATTTAAAACTGTTAATCGAATTAACATTAATTTGCATTATTTTGTTTAAATGAGACTACAAAGTAAGAAATATGATTGAACCTGAGCTCTATCCAGGGATTTTCGTGGATAATCATTCCCTTTCTTTACCGGATAGCTAACAGACAAATTTCAAAGTATAGAAGGTTTGTTTATATTATCGATTTTTGCGCGCTATTTTATCTTTTAGCTATTCACCATTCTCGAGCATGTGCGTTTGTTTATGCATTATTTATTCAGATGTTGAGCACTGGTTGTGCAGCAGTTGTCTGTGGTTAGTTAATACTACAACTGATTAACATAGTAAACTACACTGCAAAGAACGAACTGTTGTTTTTACAGTATAATACTGGCAGCCGAGGTTCGAAATTAAAACTGTAAAATGCACAGTAACAAACTGTAAAACTAGCAATTTTACAGTTTCTTACTGTAAAGTTAGCAATTTTAGTTTATTGCCGTAAAATTTAGCTGTATTATACTGTAAAAACAACAGTATAATACTGGTAGCAGAGGATCCAGTTTAAAACTGTAAAATGCACGGTAATAAATTGTAAAATTACTGTAAAAACAACATTCATTTTTTTCAGTGTACAGATTATTCGTGCTATTGTTCACGATTACATGGATATTGAAAAACGCAGATAATATCCAACAATGGTCCTAGAAATGGTCAATATGTTTTAAAAAAAGAAAAGAAAACCCTCTTTGCTGTGTGCCGCGAATTTACACATTTACCAGCAACAAACCGGCTTCAAAAAGAGATGAGGATTAAAATTACTTTAGCTACTTCCTACCAGCAAGAATTTGGGAATTTGTTTCTAAGTATCAAAGAATTGACTGATGCACGTGAAATTTATGGTTTTTACAAAGTTTTCCAAGTTCGAATTCCAAATCAATACCTCGGGTGCTAGATGAATCAACAGTTCCTCGATTCCTGGTCGGATTCTTTTTTAAATTTTAAAGTGAGCTGTCTCCAGGGCCCCACCTCGTATAGTGGTAAGTGGTACACACTACTGATCTTGAAGTATAATGGATCAAAGAATAGATACATCGTAAACCTCATTACTCTTGCTCACAAGAAATAAATTTCATTATCTGCGCTTTCACAACCAATCATAATTTGGAATGATTTACTTTTTTATTTTGACAATGAAATAAAACATGGAAACGGTTTTTAAAGGGTTTTTTAGATGCACAGAAATCAACTCAGACCAGATAATTGCGAAGGTGATTGCTAAATTGCACGTTTTATTTTTAGATACTGACTTTGTATTTTGACATTTTGATCAGTTCTGAGTCTCGAAGCATCATGATGATGTCAGAATAGATGAATGACTATCAATAATAATGAAATGTCATCGGTTGCCTTTTAATAAAATGATAGTTCGAAATTTTATGTTTATTACGTTTCCTTCAAATGACTAAAACTTTTGTTGTAAGATAACGAGGAAAAACTTTTTTCTGTGGCATGTGACTTAGTAACTATGTAAGCTGTATTCATCAGTTAATAAGAAATACATTTCCAATGGTATTTAAAATTATTTTTTTTTTCATAGTAGTAGCTCCTGTTATAGAAGATGAGGTCACTAGTTCTATTAAGATTGGAAAATTGATTTGGGTTTAGGAGTCTGGGACAAAGGAAGATAAAATATGAAACAGAACTAGTTAAATATTTTTTACTTACACTGTGAGAGGGTAAGAAGACAAAGACAAAATTAATTTAATCAAATATTATTGTTCTTACACAGACTTGATATTAAAAAAATGCAAGAGAATTAATGGTTGAATTTTATGTACTTTTTGAGGCTGATTTCAGGGAAATTATGACAAAAATTCTAATACGTTAATTGTTTTTTGCAAAATTGATTTTTATTTTACCTGAAATCGTCAATCATAAAGTATCCTCTAAAACAATTTATCTGGCAAAAGCGAGAGAGCGAGAGAGAGAGAGAGAGAGAGAGAGAGAGAGAGTTTTTGTTCACTTAAATATATAAAAATATTCTATTCTTGGTGATACATATTAATTCTTCAGCAATCAATTGTCTATTATATAGTAGGCATCTTTAGCCTCCCAAACGGTTTTATTCTTAAAAATTTTTTATTCCTGAGATATAACCTTTTTTTTTGCTACACAGATGAATAAAATCCGGCATTTTGTATCTTTTCTCTTCCAGTTCGGACTAATGAAAAGTTATTAATTGTTATAGGATTAATATGTATCACCAAGAATTGTATATTTTCTATGCATTCAAATAAAAAAAAACACTTTTGCCTGGTAAATTGTTTTAGAGAATACTTTTTGAGATGAAAGATTTCAGTAAAAATAAAAATCAATTTTACGAAAAATCCTGACGAGAAGGAACAAAATGGAGGTCATTTTTGAAATCAGCATACCAAATAATATAATGATTAGTAAAACTTATTTTGCAGTTTTTTAAAAAGTTTAAATTCGTAGGCCTGTGTTATTATTACTATTATTATTACTTTGTATTCATTCAGTAAGGATGTGCTTTTAGCAAACTGATTTCTTTAGTTTTTCAAAATTTAATTATGAAATTTATTATGCACAACATTATTTTATTCTCGACTTAACCGTAGATCAGAGAAGCAAGACTTCAAAATAATAATAAGATTTTCGCTACACTTTTTCTTGTAATCCTGATCCATGCGGAGATTTTACCAGAGGGTAGCTTAACAAAAGAAAAGTACTTATGGCTGTATTTTTGCGTATAATATACATAAAAATTAATATATTTTAGAAAGTAATTGCTTTTTTGGAGAATTTGCTCTTTTTAATGTCATTATGTAATACATTTTGGATAGAAAAGGTCATCTAACCCTAAAATTATTTTATTCATATTTTATTTTACTTCTACTGTATAATTAATTTGTTACGTCAATGTAAGCAGTGTAAAGAATGCGTGAAATATGTTTAGGTTATAAATTTTAGCTCATAAAATTATGCTTTTTTAAAAATCGTGTCATTCGCGACAAAATTAGATTTAAAATCACAAAAGTCGGACTCAAGCAAAAATAAACGGTGTAATGAAAGAACAAATTAAACTTAATTTGTAAAGAAAGATCAAAGAACTATAAGGCAAAGATAAATTACAGAAAAGTTATGACAAGCAGTTAAAAAAAAATAAATCAATAAATAAATAAATAAATAAATAAAACTAAAAGCGCAGAGTTTGGGCATTGATCCTGCATTTTCGTTAGCATCGGGTTATAAAAAAAGTTATTGTTAAGTCATCGTTAGCAAAAAACCCGATAGTTTATTCTTTTTCTCTTCAAGTTATTTCTTTGACTATGAAGACGCAAAACTGAGCAACTTTTTCTTTTTTGAAAAAAGTCAGAGAGAATACTAGTAAACAATTCCAATAAAATTATTACAGTTCAATAGATATTTCTCACAATTACTCATTGACAGATATTCGTATTAGTCTTTAAAACTTTGTCTGATTAACTATGAGACCGGAACAAAAATAGTCGAAACTACTTGTCTGGGATATAAAATACACTATCAGTTTGATGTACGAGAATACGTAATTAAGTAATACTTTGAAAAAAGAAGACATTCAAAACATTTATAACAAAAACTGAAACTGAATAAAAAAAGAAATAAAATCATTAAAAAAATAATGAAATATTTTTCTCCACAACGTACTATCATTCTAAGCTTTGTTTTACCATTTAACCATTAATTTTGTGTTGAAATAAGGAATGTTCAATTTTCAGTGACTTCGGATTTCAAATTATTTATTCAAGTTCTACAAAAATCCTATCAATTGATTTTTCCGTGGCTTCTTTTCAAGCATTAATAGTTCCCCTGTTTCCGATATATTCTTCATTGGGCTCCTCCACTTCTTATGGAGATTCAAATATATTTTCAGATATCTTATTAATATCGAGTTTTATGGCTGGATGACATCTACTTTATTTCTTTGATGATATGTTTTGCAAGAATTGTTTTGAAATATTAACAATATGGTACAAGTGTATTTTGATTTTTGAATTCGTGTCTTTGAACCTAAGGTAAGTTGGGGCATCGCGCCCCACCTAAAAGGGAACATTTATAAAAACTGTTGTGTTCATGAAAAATGGAGAATAATAGCTAAAACTTTTCTTAACGTAGGATGGCTCTACACTGCAAATAATGAACCGTTATTTTTACAGTATAGTATTGGCAGCTGAGGCTCCAATTTAAAACTGTAAAATGCGCAGTAATAAACTGTTAACTAGCAATTTTACTGTTTCATACTATAAAGTTAGCAAGTTTACAGTTTATTGCAGTAAACTTTAGCTGTATTATACTGTAAAAACAATAGTTTAATACTGGCAGCAGAGGTTCCAGTTTTAAACTGCAAAATGCACGGTAATAAACTGTAAAATTTGTAACTTTGATGTTTATTAACTGTAAAATTAGCAATTCTACTGTTTAGTATCGTAAGAATAGGAATTTTACAGTTTATTACTGTAAAATTAGCAACTTTTACAGTTTATTACCATAAAATTAGCTGTATTATACTGTAAAAATAACATTCATTTTTTACAGTGTAGATGGCTGTGTCTAATCGATTAGCGATAACAATTACGAAATAAATTACTTATTATCAAAAAGCGAAATTCCCACTTTGAGGCGTATTACCTTGACAGCTGCCCCACTCCACCAGGATATATGCCCCACTTAAAATAACATTATAGCGCTTATTGTAATCGGAAAAAGTGGTAATAGCTAAATTAATGCAATCATTATATGAGCAACATAAAAAACATTAAATAAACTTCAAATTAAGAAAATGAGAGATTTTATATGATTTTACCTTATGCTTCTTGCTTTTTGCACAGATTTGTTTTTAAATTTCCGTAATCATTGAGCTATAATTGTACATTGTAAGTGTTTGGTTCATCCATCCGAACAAGTCTATATACTTTATCCAGTCAATAGATAGGTCGGTAAAATAGTAACTTTCAATGCACGCATGTTAATACGTACAATTCGCATGTTAATACGTCTTGTAAACAAGTTGCCGATGCTAAAAATCAAACACAGTATACAAATAACGTTTGGCATATACGAACAAGATATCTCTGATCGGTACGGAGGAAATAGCTCCTGAAGTCTTGAAAGAGATATCTACTTTTTTTTTGAGCATTACTCACGATATTTTTGCATTTTATTTGATAATTTTTTAAAAAAATAACTCAAATTTGAAAATGTTTCTTTATACAAAATTACTGAAACACCTTTGGGCATAAATAACAAATGTAAACTTAACAATAAACACACAAATAAAAAGAATGATTGTATGCATGTGTTTCATGTGAGCAACTTTTCTACCTACTGAAAGAAATGTGCTATTTAAATTTATGGAATAGAACTACTTGGATGACTCGTCTAGAAGCTTAAATATTTTCTATTTAAAAGGGCGTTTGTTTAACTTTAAAACACCTGTTTTCAATTTTATTGTATAATTTGTCAATTTAGTGTATTTTTTTAGTGCAAAATTATTGATTTTTATGTCAGTTCTTGATATAGTGAAAAATTTCAAAGTTTTGCTTTCTAAGTTCATTTGTGAAAATATTTACTCGTAATTAAAAAAAAATAATAATAATAAAAAACTCGTTAAGTTTTCAAGAAACAAATTGCTTCCGTAAAACTTATGTGAAAGGTTTTACGTCCAAAATAAGTGAAGCGAAACAACTATTTGTTCTTAAACTTTGTTTCAATATTTATTTTCAGCGATTTTCTCGTTAATATAAAGTGCTGTGTTTTGTGTATGAAAGAAGATAGCAATCTTATAGAAAAAGAATTTTCTATGCTAGAAACTATACACCATTATATATAGCCGTCCGATGTGCATTCATGTGCTCTTTAATTATAATGTGGTTTGAGAAGCTAGCAATTCTGGTCAGCTTATTTGATTTTGTCACATAAGTCTGTTTTATTTTGATCATGTAAAAAAGAAAATACAAAGGAGCTATATGTTAGTTAAAATATTTAAGAAGTAATGTTTGATGTAGGTTTATAAAAAGTCACATAATAAAGCTTAATGTTTGCAAATGTGAAAACAGTCGGATTGTTTAAAAGTAGTACATGAATTTCATAAAAATAATGGTTTTGTAACACAAAGTTTGAGGAATATTAGAATTTCAAATATCATTATGATAATCCATCAAATGGCATGATGGATTTCGAACAAGTTGTCATTGCAGAAAGAGAATGGATTATTTTCTCTGGAGATTTCATTAAAGATGAAATCGGATACTAAGGAAACGTATGTAGTATATATCTATGCTTTGTCGTTTTCATTGTATGTTTCTTAAGCTAATAACATAGACCTAGTTTCTTAAGTTAGCAGGACACGACGCCAAAAAGAGAGTGTTCATTCCAATGTTTTGACTTCTCCTTGTCCTGCTTTTCGTCCATTTATTTTAGTCGTGAAAAACCTCTGACATTATATGACAAATCTTTATAGACAGAGACCGACAAAAGCAGTTTATAGGAGAGTCCACATGCCCTCCAAAGTTACCTTAGTATTCCCTCACCATTAGTTTGATTTCAAAAACTCCAACAATTGTAGCATTGCAGATTGTTACCATTTACCTTATGTTAGAAATTATCCATTATTTCTATTTAGCCCAGCCGACCCTGAACTAAGATGAACTTATTGTGTAACAAGTTTTTTCGATCTTAGAGGCTCAAGTATGTTTCCGCTCAATATTATCGATTATGTTTTTTGTTAAGCTTTAAGTGTTAGCACATCATATTTAAACTCGAAGCTTTAACCTGAGCGAAGTTGAATTAACTAATTTATATTTCTTGCAACATGGATCAGTCGAAGTTAAAAAGTAATTTGTAAAGTTTCATGAACAATGCCCAAAACACTAAAATAGTAACAGTGAAACTGGTATAATGTAACTGTTTTTTTTTTGCAATGTCTCGCAAAATGTTTAGGAAAATTGAAGACATCAACTATCAAAAGTGTCCGACTTTAAAAAATATGACTCTTAAAATCATCAGTTATCTTTAGTAAAAAAAAGTCTGTGAATGCTTTACAGTGCCATTAATTAACTCTAATCTGGACCATCAATCAAAAGTATCAATGTAATTTAGTTTGGCCTCAAGTACTTCCTAATATTAGACTTCGTGTAGTTTTACAACAGTATGGGGCAACTATAATCTTTCATGAAAAAATGAAACCATACTTAAAATATTACTGCAAATTAGCACGACGATTGGTGAAACATTTATAGTAGCCCTAGCACCTGAAGTCTGGCAACACCCCAAACTGAAAACAAAAAGGTCTGATAAGCCAACTTAGATTACAGAAGTCATACATAACACTGAGGAAGACAAACTGATATTCAAAATGCTTTTCAGAGGTAGAATGCCTGGATATTTTGTGTCAAAATAGCAAATACGATGAAAATTCCTGTCAGATAATTCAGTGTGACATTAAACACTCTACGACTTAGGCTATTTCTCGATCCGATTTTTTTTCTGCAATATTAGTTTCTGTTAGATTGAGGAAATTTCTTACTGATAAAACGTGATCAATATCGATCTTTGTAAAGAGAATACTATAAAATAACTAACGTAAATTTCGATCTAACCTGTAAGTCACTATATGGAATCATCGTCGAAATGAGCCCAATCTTTTTTTTTTTTTTTGAAATTATACTGATTTGCACTTGTTGTACCAACGTTATCCGAAGTTCTCATGGTGAATCAACTGGCGATAGAATTTTTAATAAAACGGAGTAGGACTCATATGACAGAGCAGTTCAATATTTACCCTTCCACTGCTGAATTTTTTGCATGTCTCTTTACACTTGAAAAAAAATTTTTTTTACTGTATAAAACAGCTAATTTTAAAACTTTAATATTGCTATTTTTACAGCTCATTACTGTGCATTTTACAGTTTTAGGTTGGAACCTCAGCTGCCAATATTATACAGTTTTTACAGTACAATACAGTTAATTTTACAGTAATAAGCTAAAATTGATAGCTTTACAATTTATTACTGTGCATTTTGTAGTTTTAAACTGGAACCTCTGCTGCCAGTTTTGTACTGTTGTTTTTGGAGTATAATATAGCTAATTTTATGGTACTGGACTGTCAAATTGCTAATTTTATAGTAACAACTGTAAAATAGCTAGTTTTACAGTTTGTTACTGTGTGTTTTTAAACTAAAACCTCTGTTCTCAGTATTATAAAGTAAAAACAACAGTTTATTGTTCGCAGTGTATAATACGGTGCATAGAAGCAAAACCAGAAAAAATTCTAAACCAGCCCAGCTAACCTCAAGAAGTTTTCACATCAAAAAACTATTGAAACCTTCTTATTTATTTTTAAACAAAAATTACGAATCATTCATTTACTGGGGTTCTTCATTCATTGGTCAGTCTAACGCAGTAAAATGGTGGTCCGTTGAAATAAATTTTAATTGACTCTGTGTATTATATACCAAGTAATGGGGTTGAAATTTCTTCAGTGTAAGAACTCTATTTTTTTTTCAATCTCTCTCTCTTTTATTTTTTTTTTTTGCAATTTATATTTATGGGGAAAATTAATTTATAAAACTTTCACGGCTTGAAGGTACTAATAAACAGCGACTATCATTTCTCTTTAAGCACGAATTTGGAAAATAAACTATGCGTTAAGTGGGAGAATGAAGAGTAACAGTACTCAAGTAGTGTCATTTAAAAACGTAACTTCCTTTACCCTTCTCTTAAAACAAAGCTAACTCGATTTAATGTCTGCTCAAGACGTTTTTATTCGCTAAGCCGTTAATGCCAATGGAGAGTGTGTCTGCTTTCTTGACTGATTTAGTTGATGGTTGACTGCCAGAAACAAAATGTGTTTCGTTTTTATCGTGAATGTGATCTTGCTTTGAAATTACCGCAGGCAACATTACAATTTCATTGTTTGTGAACAACGGTAACTCGCTTCAGTTACAAAATGTATGTATACTTACTTATTTTTTTCTTTGGAATGTAAACTGTCATTTGAAGTTTTGTAGTACTAATTCAATTTTTATTGGATTCTGTATGAATATTATTTTTATGGAAGATTTCCGTTTGCAGAGAAAATGCAAATTTTGATGATACACATTACATTTTGGGTTCATAAGTGTTTACAGAGTTCTGTTTGTTGCTGATCAATTATTGGGGGATGTGTTTCTTAATGAAAATGCCGTTTTTGACCCTTCAAGCTCTTGTCATTATTAAAGCCAGCTTTTTAAAGATGATTGTTTCATGTTTCCCTGCAAATCAGGCTACCTTTAGGCATCAGGTTTCCTTAATTCCGTGGGAATGTTTACGAATACTCAAGTAATTCAGTATTGTTTTAAACTATTTCTACCTGTGAGCGTAAAGTATTACTTTAATTCAAAGATTTTTTGCTGTTACGAGGTTTTGTTTTGATTCTCTCGATTAGCCTATTTATGATAGTCAACATCGTTCATTAATGCATTGAACTCCCTCTACTTCTCTCTATTGTAATTAAGCACCTTCCTAGTGCCTGTTAACAAGCTTACTGACTTTTTTCTGTCAATTTAAAGCACTAATCACTAAGAATTTAGTTTTTGATTTCTTTGACAAGTTCCTACTAGTAGTAGACCCACTGTGAAATAAAATATCCAGAGAAAATTTATAGTAAAAAATATCATCAGTACTTTGCACCTATGAATCTTATTTTATTATACAATTTTATGTTCATGCGATATAAGTGGAGGGAATCGAAACTGTCTTCTTGTCGTTCATAGAAGAGCGCAATTATCATTACCACGGAATGAGACTTGGGAACATGGGGCATTGTTTCTCATTTTTGCAATCCAGTCTGTTTATGAAAAATAACATAATTGAGCTATATTTATTGATGAAGTTGCTAAGATACCACGTCAACGTCGAATTGGCATGCGTATTGATTTTTTCTACAAAAAACTTATAACAAGAATCATACTTCTCGTTCCACAAATCAGATATTGATTCGAGACAATGAATGTCAAAGCTGTCTCTGTTAGATAAAAGCACCAAGACCAGGTCAGAAACACTAACTCCAATCAGAGACGGCAGGAGCTGAGCGAGAGTCTAGGGAAAAGTTAAATTAACAAAAATGCCCCTTTTCCCAACTGGGAATGGCTTCACGTCAGCAGAAAACTGACCGAAACCGAAAATCTGGGTACGATCTTTTTTTTAAGGTATCTCACCACCTTGAAAAATTGATTTTCGGCTAAAATTTCAAAAAAAAAATTATGTTTGATTTAGAAAATATGAACTTTTTTCTCTCGGAAACTATTTGAATTTTGTTCCTACCATAAATAGAAACAGAGAAAAAGTCATTTTAATTTGGATCCATGGCTGTTTTTTGTACCGGAAGTAGGACCTGATGTTCTACATCAAAACAAAATTTAGAAAATATTTCAACTCTAATTATTGGTAAAAAGAAATTAAAAATATTAAAATACCACAACTGGACTGTAACAGTCTAAAGAAGGTATAGTTGGGGTTGATGATGCCTTTTAAGTTGATATAGGTAGCAATGGCTTCATATGTTTGAATAAGAATCTTTAACTGCATTTATCTCAGAACCGATTTTTCGTTGTTATTATTTGTCTACAAGCTCCATAAATCTGTAAATTATGAATATTTTTGCTCGAAACTTACCATGTGTCTTTATAATGGTATTGTGGAGGGCCTGAACTAGAGTTATGAATCTAAAGTAAAATACGCTAGTTCTGTACTAATTTTTGTAACACTTACGAAATCACCAATATTTTAATATCAACAGTGCGTTTATGTGCATATCTCCAAATCAGTAATAACTATAACTTAAATTCTAGTTCAGGCCTTAAAGTGTATTATTGTGAATCTATTAATAAAAAAGTGTTAATTTTCAGGCAAAATTGTGGTCATGACAGCCCATGCAGTATTTATCGATTTTTGGGCTAAAATACACAAAAATTGCCCCATTGCTACAAAGTATACAATAGTTGGCATTATTTATTACTTTTTTCTAACTAATTTTATGCCCCTTTTTCTAAAAACACCAAAGAAATAAATGTTTTGTCATTTTTAAAAAAAAAACTTGCCCGAACGTAGTGAGATACCAAATTCAAAGTACCCAAATTTTCAGTTTCTGACTTCAGTTTCGGTCGGTTTTCTGTTGATGTGGAGCCTGGCCCTAACACTTTCCAAAATTACGCTGGACACGTACCTATCGTAATTCGTCATTGCGAAAAGCATAATTTGACTTCGAGATGTCAAACTTATTTTTTTTTAGATTTATTTTAAAAGTCAATACACTAAAAAAGATGAATTGATTCAAAGTTAGCCCACATGACTTAAAGTTACCCTAAATGACTAAAGTAAACATTACAGATATTTTTCTCATTTAAATGCGCCAGTTTTCCAGCTTGCTAGTTTGCTTGTATGATGAAGATTACTTACTTGTTAGAATATGCACAAGTTAATTATGTCCTTGTTATCTTCCATATGTTTCGCAGTGCCTTTAATATGCAAATTCTGTTTCGAACTGATATGAATAATCATAATCTGACTTCAGAGCAAACGGAATTACTTGATCCTTAATGTAAAATATGTTGCAATGAATCTCGATATCGTAGTAAGATCTCATAAAAAAGAATCATCTGATTTTTTTTATTAAATATTGAATACAATAAACATACCTATTAAAAATTAAGAAATTACTTATTCTTGTTTCATTTTTTAAGATTAGTTCAGTAACAGTAATGGAGCTTTAAAAATTAAACATTAGCTGATGGGTTTTACTTTATTGTTCAAAAGTGGCATGTTTTTAAACAAAAAAAAAAAAAAAAAAAACTTCGAAAGTGAAAAAATAATCCGCACCTAAAATTTAAGTGAGCATAATCAGCAACTGCAGTTAAATAGAAATTGTTAAAATATTCGCAGCAAACGACTTCTACTGACCCCGAATGAATTCCTTTTATCATAACAAATCATTTAGCACATAATGATAGTGGAGAACAGTGGCGTGTGAGTCATGATCATGGAGTGTAATCTGTAATCAGCATATATTTTGGAGTGACATTTTTCATGTTTAACCCATTTATGCCCAGTAGCCTAAAAACGGGACGCTTGTTAGTTACTGCATACAAAAACCTGTAATGGGTATATCCTTTTACTAAAGCTGTTTTTCACAAGTTAAATAGTCTTTCTTCTTGAGAAAACCAGTTAGAGACACTATTTGGATATCAGAGTTTATTTATTGACAGCTGTAGCCACAGAAAGTAAGTTTTTTGCGAACTTATTTTTCATAAAATTAAACTATTTTAAAAGTATTTGCTTAAAATTGATCAGAGATCCCTTCTGTAATGTTACTTTGCAAAAGAAAAGTCAAGTAAGGTCGTATCTTGCTCACATATCTGCAAAATACCCCATAAACAGGACGTTAAATAATTTAATAAATACGGCAACGGCGAATTATTTTAAGCCTAGAATGTATGTAAACCATTCCAAGTAAGAGTTTTAAGCAGATAAGAATTGAAAAAAAAAATTGTTAAAAAAAACTTGGGCATAAATGGGTTGACATCTTACATACGATTGAGAGTGTTGTTCTTCTTCTTTAATTAGATTTCGGCGAAACTTGATCTAAGTATTTTTCGTAAAAAAAGAGGCTGATAAATCACATTTTTGCATCTTATAGGCTGACAAATACGATCAGTTGTCCCTCGTATAAAAATGAACAGAAAACAAAGACATAACAAAATCACAAGATATACTAAAGTATAAAAGTCATCCAAAAGTTCAAAGATATCTAAATTAATGGAAATCGGGGCTGCTGTATAGTTTACAACGAAAAGTGAAAGAATCGTGCCCCAAAAGATGTTTTTCAAACAGTAAAAACTTGACAAGCTATAAATTATTACTACGTAAGTTAATTGTAACACATTATCATCATTTACTCGCCGCTATATTTTAAGTTGAACGTAAAACAATGATTGCATTGATTTTACGCAATTAATTTAACTTTTGGACAAAATCTCAGAAAATCATAAAGATACTCAAAATCAAACCATACAGAAAAAATACATCCTCTGACTACTGTAAAAATGTCCTTCCTTTTTAAGATTATTACTCTTATGATACAACGTTACTCAGAAGATTAATGCTGCTCTTTGTCAAAAAATGTTTCATTTGTGGGTTTTAAAACAGCCATATTTTCAAAATTTGTCATTATTTTGTCAAAAATTTTTAACAGATATTTTATCCTACAAAAATTATTTTATCATTTCATTTAAAGGCTTGAATATTTAAATATCATGAGATCATCACATTTTATCTTTGCAAATATACTACTATTAACTGCAAAATAAAAAAAAAAAAAGAAAAAATAGTAATCACTTAGGTTTTTTTTATACACATAGAAACAATCAGAATGTAAATAAATAAAATAATTCAATATAATAATAATTAAAATACAAAATACAATCTACAAATCCATTGAATTATTCATTCATTGAATAAGAATCTTAGAACCGATACACGCCATATGCATAGAATGAATGTAAGATACTGAAGACCTTTGGAGATATTCACTAAAATCTATCGAAAATTTGAGTGACTGGGTAGTTTGTGTAAATGTAAGTTTCTCCTGTTATAAGAAAGTGTTTGATGGTGAATTCTGCATCGAGATCCTCAGTTATTCTAAATGGAATACAGTCAAACCTGTTAATCTCCAACTTGCTTATCTCAAAAACCTCTCTATGTTGAAAATTTTCAATTTCTCTGCTTTTCAGCATAAATATAATGTTTTTTCTCGTGTTCATTACGAATGATTTTTCTCGAAAACCTCTATAGCTCGAATTTAGTCGACTCTCATTTTTGAATTTCATCTCCAGCCACCTTTATCAATGGTATAACTTGGAGACGAAAATCCCCTTTTGCACAATCATTCAAAGACTATGTTCGTATTTAAAGGTATTCATTAACTTGCTACCGATATAGTCATCACAATTCGTAAAACGTGGACTCACAACATGTCGTACAGTAAAATATTCAACGATATCAATTCAAAATAAACTATTAAGTATTTGATTTTGTTCCAATTGCTTATTAGTGTAAATTTTATCACAAACTCTGTATCTCGAAACCTCCGTATCTCGAATTTTTCTTCTGTCCCGTGAAATTCGAGATAAACAGGTTTGACTGTATAAGCATGAAAAGAAATCCGCAACATTCTTTGTCATTAAAAGACTTCATCACCAATAGAGATATACCCTACACAGTTATAACGGGACCATTTTAATCCACATATTTGTGTAGGGTAGGAATAAAATGGGCCATAGGGTACTTTGGGTCAGTTTACAATTAACGGTTGTGACCAATTTTAGTTCAAACAAAATTAGAACATTCTATGAGCATCAGATGCTGCTTTTCAAAACACGCAGTTAACAAACATCTAAAAATAATTTATACTTATTAAATAGATGGGAAAAATAAAGGTATTTCCTCATAAAAAAACTAATTACATCTGCTGAAAACTGTCAGATAATAAAATACTAATTTTCTCCCTTTTCTTTTGTTTTATTGTGGATAGGGGAAATGGGTCACTGTTAGACTTTTCTTTCTTTTTTTTCTAGATTTTCTCATTAATAAATAATTAGACCATAATTAGCTAAGTTCCACTCATAACTTGCTCTGTTAGTACATTAATTTAATGTAATAAATTACAATGTTTAAAAAAGAGCTACAAGTATTTACATCATCAACGTTAGATTCTGATGCAGCGCTTTCTTTCTCTTCAACTAAATCAGACAACTAAAAAACTACATGACTGCAAATGTCGAAATAAATAAATAATAATAATAATAATAAATAAATAAATAAGTTTTAACAATTTGAATTCAAATTATGTTTTTCCCAATGACAAATTGCGATGGGTGTGCGTGTGTATGTGCTCTTTTGCCACCATGTCCTGCATGGTGGTGCAGTGAAAAGTTGAAGACTCCATTTCGCTGCGCCACCATGTCCAGCATGTGCCTCCTGCAGGTGAGCAGTTTCCTGGAGGTGAGGCACCGAGACACAAGACCTTTGGCAGACTGCCAATCTAAAAGAAGTTTTCTTTTTGCTAATGTTTTACTGACGAATGTGTTTGTTCTTTTTTATACCTCGGCATGCATAACGATCTTTTCCGCCAAAGCTCCTTGTAATGAACAAAATTAACGAAATAAATAATTAAATAAATAACAAAATAGTAACTAAATAATGAAATAAAATAAACAGGACAAAAGATTAAATTAAGGTATAAAATAAAATTGTATTCATTTCACTCTATTTGTCTATTTATTCATTGATTTGTTTCGTTAAAAAAAGAAGTATTTGAAAACTCTTCATCATTTCACCTTAAGATAACTATTTCGTACATAGAGATGGTATTTTGTAATTTCTTTAATACTTAACTACATCTGTCAAATATTATATATATATATATATATATATATATATATATATATATATATATATATATATATATATATATTTGAAAAGGAACTTTTTGGCATAAAATTAAGGAAGTACTATATTTAAGACAGGTTGCTCAGATAGTTGGCATTGGGAATACGCATATAAAACTGCCACTGATATCTCAAACCTTTCATAAGTTGACATTTCTGCAGAGCGGTTTTTTCCCCAGAATAAGCAGAAAATGTTTAAAATTCATATTATAGAAGAAAAAAAAGAACCTAATGAGCTACAGGACCTTAGATGATATCTGAGAAACATGCACTCTTTTTTCATTTATTTACAAAAAATCCTCTATTAATAGATTTGGCACACATTTACTTAGTACGTTATTTCATGCAACCTTTGATGGAAGTTCTTGAAACGGGGTTCCGCATGATGCGCTCTAATAGAAAAACTCTCCGTTATATGGGAGTTAAAAATAAATGCTGGCACTTGAGTTGATGAGGTTAGTGATCTGTCTTACTGTATACTTTATCTTATTGCATCAATTACATACACCCTCAAATCAGTGATATTCGTGATTCATTCCCTTGGCTGCTTGCCTCTAAATATGTTTTGAATTTTTCCTGGACGACCTTCCATAAAAATAAACAATCCAGTGTTTATCAAAATTTTCGATTAGGTTCGTAATAACATGGAATGAAATGTGAGGTGGTTACAGGGTGTCATTTATTGAGCTAGATGAATATATATATATATATATATATATATATATATATATATATATATATATAATATATATATATATATATATATATATATATATATAATATATATATATATATATATATATATATATATATATATATATATATATATATATATATTTTTTTTTTTTTTTTTTTTTTAATTAGAAGTAAAAGACTTTGCGAAAAATCTGTTAAAAACGGAAGTAAAGATAAAATTCCCAAAATAAAAAAAGTAGGTATAGCTAATATGTCTGGTAGCTAATATGTCTGCTACCAGTTTCAAAGAGCTGCCATAGGCGCCTTTTGACCTGTGTGGTGAAGTTTATCTTTCTGTTCTATATGATTCTTCAACTACTTTGTTTATGTTAATATATATATATATATATATATATATATATATATATATATTTTAATCAACCATTTCAACAACAATATACGTACTTGAGCGCTTAGTGAAAATATTATTTTCACTTTGAAAATTATTCCTTACCAAATAATAATAATAATAAATAATAATAATAATAATTCTCTTCGGATCTTATCCCAAACATCTCGTGGTGTGGTAACCGGTACCTTTAAGTTAAGATGATGTACGGAAAATTAATTTACAGTATTATTAAACCAAACTCAATTTATTAAAAGAAATACATTAGTGAATATATTAAACGTACACCCAAATAGCATCGTGTGTAATGTTTTCAATGGCTTCCGTTTCCTCTTTGAGTAATACATCTCCCCTTCCACAGACTGCACATTGCTTTCAATTGAAGAACTGATTCGGGGAGCCTACTGCTGTTTATAACGCATTTATCCCGTCACATCCTCCCGAAGTTTCGTTGTACAGTACACTCCGATTATCCTCGGAATTGGGTGGCACAGAGATCACGGATAACGAAAATTGCGGAGAATACGAAAAAAGCATAAAATAAGGGGTAAAGAAACGTTTGCTTAAAAATAATTGCATTACACTTAAAACGTGATATCTACAAACAGTGACGTTAGGTACAGCATAAAAAAATATTTGTATTTGAAGTTCTCAAGCATATAAAATCTTTTAAAAAGTGGTGCTTATGATAATGAACAGGCAAAATAATTTATTGGACAGAGTACATCGCACTCTTGGGTAAGAAATGTAAAGAAAAAACAAAATTTAAATTCGTGCTTTTTCAAAAAAATCAGTTTATTGTGTTTGTTTCTTTCCCGAAACTCTCGCGGATAATCCGCCTCACGGATAATCAGCTCGAGGATAATCGAGAGTTGACAGTATTCTTCAACGTAACCAGAGCACTCGTGTTTTGCATATTTACGCGTAATTCTCCGTCTAACTCTTGGTATATAATAATCATATTCATTACTTCTGCTGTGGAAGATTTATCTTTTTGTGTTTAAGAATTTTCAAACAATTTCTGACTGACAGGCAAACTGTTTCATCAAATAGTTGTGGGTGAACCACTTGACACGGCATCTTGTACATTGTAAAAAATGAATGTTGTTTCTGCAGTATAATACAGCTAATTTCATAGTAATTTTACAGTGATAAACTGTAAAATTACTAGTTTACAGTAATAAACTGTACAATTGCTAATTTTGCAGTTTATTACTGTGCATTTTACAGTTTTAAACTTGAACCTCTGCTCACATTGTATTACATTGTTGTTTTTACAATAGTAAAGATTAAAATAGCTAGTTTACAGTAATAAACAATAAAATTGCTAGTTTTACGGTTTACTGCAGCAGTTAAACCAGCAATGTATTTTTTGCAGTGTACAATTTCTGCGTCTTATCCCAATCAGTCCTAATAAGCAAGTGTTTATCCATAATTCCGATTAAGTTCGTAAATACTTGTTGTGAAATCAACATTGTTGTTCTATTTTCTACGAAAATGTCTAAATTCAGCGTTTCTGGGATTATATCTATCGTCAAGGCTTACTCAACAATAAGACCCGATGGTGACTCGAAGGAAATTTTTGGCTTAGCACAAGCTGAAGACAGCTTGTTTTGAGCGTCCAAAGTTTTAAAGCATGGTGTTAGAATAAAAAAGTTTTAATAAAGAGTTTTTGAAGAGCATTTCAGAGGAAAAAGATATAAAAACTATTTCCTTTTATTAAGTTAAAAGATAGAGTGGAGAGCGATGTATCATTTAACACCAATATTGTATCTGTAGGTGAAATACATTGAAAATATTTGTTTTTTTAACAATGCGCTTTTCAATGGCCAAAGTCTAATTTTATACATAAATTGATATAAACTGAAGTTTGAAAAAAACAAACAAACAATTTTGCAAATTTTGCAGAATTATACCATTTGTTAGAGTCACACCATAGCCACTGATGATAAACATATAGAACAGTTCATAAACAGAACCCGAATATCTATAGTTACTTTAAAAATTTGCATGAAAAGTTTTAACTCTTTAGTTTTTTAAAAATTATGTTATAATTTCATTCAGTTCAAATATTGAATTTTGAAATTCAATAAATGAAAAACATAAAATTTCTTTAAATAAGTATTTTTCTTACTGCAAAAGCTATGTAAATAAGTGTGCTGACATACTAGTATTATGACTTTAATTACTACAAAATAAGCCCATTATTCACAAATATAAGTATGATGTTTCTCAAGAATTCGGTAAAAAAATTATTTAAATATATGAAGGGTCAGGGGGAAAAACCACGGTAGTCCACTTTTTGTTGAATTTAAACTAATGCTACCACCTGTTAGAAAAATAAGTGTAATTTCGTTTAGTATATGCAATATTCGTGAAAAAACACTGTAGTCCATGTATTATTGTCATTTTAGAACAAGTATACTGGGGAAGTTTATGAGTTCGTAAAGTTTAAATTTCGTTTTTCTCAAAATGAATCAAATGTGACTACCGTGGTTTTCCCCCCTGACCCTTCATTTGATCTATATATACTTAAAAATCTGCTAAACTTAGTTTCAATTTATCATGTGAATAAGACTTCAAACTTGGTATTTGTCTCTTTATAAATTCATTTTCAAACAAATACATAAACTTAATACAGTAACGAAAACAGATTTAACTTGAAATGAGCTGCAGTTTTCCGATAAAATACGCTTTTATGTATCTCAAAAATCATCTTGTAGTTTCTTACAGTATCGACTTCCTGCAGCGTATGATAACTTTTATTTGAGCAAGTATTAGGCGCTTGAAATATTTAAAAAACTATCGTAGTTGAATTACATTGAGATGCATATGGTAAGCTGTTTTTAAGCAATCTTTATAACGAAAATGTTCTGGTTCTACAGATAAGCAACTACCAGTTGCGCGGTCAAAAGTCGTTTTTACGTTCGTTTAGCTAAGAAATCTACAATAAGTTAATACCTTCAATAAGAAGGGGGGGGGGGGTAACAGCAAGATTTCTCAAGTCTGGCTCTACTATGTTGACTTCTATGAGGGAAATCGGTTTGCGTTGCCAATTACGATTATTGTTGTTGTGGCAGTGGTTTTTGCGACCGTATTGAAAGATATTTACTCCAAATATTTTTGTAGTGTGATAATATTGATCAAAATAGGATAGTTAAAAATAGAGAAATTATTGAGCAACGGCATTGAAATACTAATAAAAAGCAAATTTTCGTTATAAAATGTTGCAATACTATTGAATTACGAATGGGACAGTTAAAAATAGCGAAATTAGTGATCAACGTCATTACGATGAAAGACTAATAAGAAGCAAATTTTTGTTAGAAGATGTGACAATACTATTGAATTACGGATGGAACAGTTAAAAATAGAGAAATTATGGATCAACGTCGTTACCCTGAAAGACTAACAAGTAGCAAATTTTCGTTATAAAATGTGGCAATACTATTGAACTACAAATGGGACAGTTAAAAATAGAGAAATTAGTGATCAGCGTCGTTCTTGTTAACCTGAAAGACTAATGAGAAATGAATTTTTGTTCTAAATTGCAGTAATACTATTTAATTACGAATTAGGCTGTTAAAAATAAAGAAATCGGAGAGAAAAAGATTGACTCCCGCTTCTAGAAATTTAAAGTCCCGACTCTATCTTCTTTAACCACAAGTGCTAAGATTAAATTAAAAATTTCAATAAGTCGTGACCCTGATTTCCGACCTAAAATTCAAACAAACTTCACAAGTCAAAAAACATTTTAAATTCAAATATGTTTAATTGTTTTCGAAAGGACATGGTAAACACGGAAAAGGAAAAATAATCTTTACTAGTTGCAAAAGGAAGAAAAAAAGAGGGAAAAGTGAAAATCCTTATACGAAAATCAATTACAAGTATTTAACTTGTTAACAAATAGAAACCGACAACAGATAAACATTTTAAAATCATTGAGTTCTCTTTCTTTGTCGGCCAACAATAACATCGGTTTCCTATAGCGGGAATAATCGCTTAGCCGCATTTCCTAAAAAACGTTATTATTCAGGTTCTATATAATGTGTAATTTCTAAATACATTCTATCAGAAGCAGAAAAAATTTCTTTCTTGTCGTTTTAAATTTTCAAGTCTTTCGTCATTTCAAAAATTGCGAAAATTTTGTTAAAGATGTGTAATTGATACCTTCGTAAGTTCATGTCATTCAGACGACGCGGACTAGCTGAGAACACTATCAACTCTCTTTTCATAAAAAAAAAAAAAAAAAAAAATCAAAATCGGCCCATTCGTTTAGGAACTAAAGTGCCACAAACAGATACACAGATACGTCAAACTTATAACCATATTCCTTATTGCAAAAAATCAGTCTGGCTCCAACTTTACAACTCTGAATCCGCAGCCATGGCTTTAAAGCACGAGAGTGAGTTTTTCACTGCATATTCGAATAGAATAAGATTTATAAGATATTTACTTAAAGAATTTTCGTTTTTTTTTCAAAGATTATACTTAATACTAAAATATCGTTTAGAATTATAAAGTAGCATCTGGGCAAAAATTATTAAGTAGGTTGTCTAAATTTACGTGTTATCATGCAGTTATACAATACAAAATATTCGATCAAAGGGAAAAAAATAATAATAAACAAGAACAATATTACAGAAATATTACAAAAAATATGCACAGTCGTAACTCATTTTTTTTACTCGAGGAGTTTGGAGTTTCATTTTAAGATACCCGGTGTAAATAAATAAATAAAAGAAACCATTTCTTCAAAAATGTAAAAAATGTGCTGGAATTTCTACACTCTAGTGATGTTCTTTAAATGTAAGCTCAGCCTAGCATTTAGAAACAGTAACTATTCTGAGCGTCGCACCGTTTCTTTTTGAGCGTAAGCCAGCAGCGATCTCATGACCTAAAGAAACAGATTCTCTTATCCCGTAACTTTTGCATTTTGACCGACTTTGCGCCACTAAAGTAGCAACCAATCCAAAAAAAATATTGTCGCTCAAATTAAAGTATAAGGAAGCAAATATAAAAGCAAACACGTTTGGAAGAATAACTATAAATCAGCGTTGCCCAACCCTTTTTAGCTCGTGTACCACTTGATTGTCGATCATGATAAATTGTACTACTTCGTTAAAATGTATTTCGAGATTTTTTTTCATCGCTAATACGTGCCTATTTATTTACATTACCCATTTTATTGGGTGACCATGACCATGCCTGCACATCACACAATGAGAGAAATTCCATTGAAACACGCCTAAGCGTCATGTTGGATTAAAAACTCACCCTAACATGTATGCTAAGTTTTAAATTTATACTTGTCCATATTTCGTTACTGATAAATGATTGTAATAAAGACACAAATTTATAAATTAATTTAGTCTCTCATATTAAAATATTTTGATAAAATATGTTTGATTCTATCCTTGTGTTTGTTTTGAAGAATATTATATTATTTTTAAATTTATAAATGGCTAATGGTAAAATTTAAGAGGACACCCTAAAAAGTAAACCATATTGATTGCTGGATGCTTGACCATCGACCGTAAATACTACCACCCCTATACTGTGTAATATTATTAATTAAATATTTTGTATGAATTTTTGGAAAAACTTTCTGTGATGTGTTTTGGTTTATTTATTTTTTACTCGTATGTCCGGCATAACTGATTATATTCCCTCTCTATGTTTTTGCACGATATTTATTGGCTTTCTGAAGCTGTTTATTTTTTTCTTTTCTAGCCTTCTTTTCTTAGAAATTAAGCACTCTTCATCAGTTAATTTTGTCCTCCCATGATAAAATTAACATAGCTTTTGATCTTTGAAAAGTAGCCCTGAACGCCAACGTCAGTCAAGTGAAGACAATTAGCAATTAGTGATTTCTCAAAAAATGCCCTACACAGAAGGCATCCCTAGCATGAAAGTCAGCTTTTCGGAAGAATTATTGAGAGAGAATTATGTACCCAAGAAGACCTGACGCATGCTCAAATTCGAGGAGGGCTTTCCTTTACTAAGTAGAACAGTAGGTACGTACTTTAATATTTACTTTTCTCTCTCTCTGCATAAAATCAGTTTTTTTCTTTCTTATTTTGAATTCCTCTCTTTTCTGTTATCTTACAAGATTATATTTGCGTACAGCTAAAGGTACTAATTTTTTATGCTGATTTATTTATTCATTTCTTCGTTTTAGAAATTCACTTTTCGGCATGTCATTAGAATCATGATAAATTTGCGAGGAAAAAAAACCCGTTAATGCTAATGAACTTCCATTTCAGACATACAGAAAAAGGGCAATTTATTCTATGTCGTCTTTTTTAAATCTTTATTTTTAAAAGATTAAGAAAACTAAGCATAAATTACTATTTCCTATGTCAAAGTATCTGTTTCACCAATTTGGGTAGATCGGGGTACGTTCACACACGGTGCAGGTGTACGTAGTGCCCTTTTTTCGAAATGTGTTATAGTTGGTATGTCACCAGTCATGAGAGATCGATGCTGGGGCCTAACAAGTACTCTCACAAGTTTTTCAGCTTCCGTCGAGCTTTGGTATAGCATCTGGGGAGGATAACTTATTTTCTGCCAACTTGAGTAAAATTTGTGTTGAAGCTTATCGCGAACTAGGAATGCTTAGATAAAAATAAATTAATATATGAACAATAGTAGAACTTCATCCTTGTTTGAAAATGTATTCGTATAAACAAAAATGTTATAAAATTTCGTTGCACGTTAAAAATAAATCCGAACAAAGCGACGGGGCACGTTTACGCATGTTCTTACTGTGTAAACGCGCACTTGTTTTTTTGAGCCGTACTGTGTGAAAACTTTTTGGTATTTTCAGGCTATTTAGTTTTGCAAATCATTTAAGGTTTAATTGAGTAAGAGATTTGTAAGAGATCGCCTTTAATTTTATAGACAATTTTACCCATTATAAATGTTATTTATTTTATAGATGATGAGACATTATGTTCAAAGAAGTAATATAACTGTTAAATGTCAAAATAATGAAAAATGATGCGCTGTAAGTAAGACTGCGTAAACGTACCCCGGATACGGTGCATGTTTACACAACAGACATTGACCTAAAAATTATATTTTTAACGCTTAAATACTCAAACAGGGCAAAAACTGAATGCACAAAATTCAACTTTATTAACTGTTTTATAAGATCGTAGCGTCTAATATTTCCTGAATTGAAATATAAAAATTAGAAAATTCATTGAAAAAATACTCTACAATTACACAGAATTCCACCCGGTCTACCCTACAATGCACAGAATTCAGCATAATCTTGAAAATTCGAATGTGTAAAATCGCTAAACAAACTGGATAGCGAACTTCTTTTTATCTGCCGAGCTGTAGAATTGAAATTGACAATAAATATCGGTCTCATTTTGATGTCAGAGTATGAGAATACTTTGCGAATTTGGTAAAGTTAAACCGCGAAGAGATGGCGGGTCGACTGGAAGCGGACCACTCCATTTAAAAATAGGTTGGATTTGCGAGAACGCACGACTTCAATGCTTGCACGTTTTCGCTGATCCAACCTATTTCAAAAGGAAGTGGTCCGTTTCCGCTTCCTGTCGACCCGACATCTCTTCGCGGTTTAACTATCGCAATTTCATTACGTTACCCAGTCGAAATTGACTCCAAAGTAAGTTCGAACGATACGCTGCCGTGCTAATCGCAAAAGTCGTATCTGTAGCTGACTTATAAGTCAGAAATGGCCGTTGAAAGTTGTGCGCCTCCACGAGTTTAATTCAGACAAAACTTTTTCTGAATTTTCGAAAAAATATTTCCCGTTGATAAATGACCATAAAAATTCTATTTAGGTTAAATAAGTGACAAAGAACCACCTGATGACCATAACTCAATTTTGATAAATGTAGAGATACCACTTTTGTGCTTAGCACGACAGTACGAGAAAAGGGCGAAATATATTGGCTTAGGAGTATTTTTTAAAGAAGAAAGAAATTTTGCTTCCAAATTAATGTACTAAACTAATAAATCCATAAATATCAAAATAGACGACCCAGAATAATCGCCTCATTTCTTTAAAAGCTTTAACAAAAGTTTCTTTAAAAAACCTCAATGAAGTACACTGTAAAAAATAAATGTTGTTTTTACAGTATAATACAGCTCTATTTGTAGTAATAAACTGTAAAAATTACTAACTTTTTCATTAATAAACTGTAAAACTGCTAACTTTTTCAGTGATAAACTGTAAAACTGCTAATTTTGCAGTTTAGTACCATGCATTTTACAGTTTTAAACTGAAACCTCTGCTGCCAGTATTATACTGTTGTTTTTACAGTATAATACAGCTAAATTCTACGGCAGAAAACTAAAATTTCAAACTTTACAGTAAGAAACTGTAAAATTGCTCTTTTTAAAGTTTATGACTGCATTTTACAGTTTTAAATTGGAACCTCGGCTGCTAGTATTATACTGTAAAAACAACAATTCATTTTTTGCAGTGTAAAGTTATGCATAGATAGTTAGAATGAATATGCGAACCGAACTAAAACTTTCTCCAAGAAGTGGAATTTCTCCAGATTAAAAAACCTGAATCTATGTTTAGAAAATGTATTGTTTCACCATTGGCTTAAAATTTAGCTTCTTATCTTTTGAACTTGTCTGAAAGACCTTTTTTTTCCCTTTGGTGCTTGTTTTTATTTCAACCGTTAGTATTGAACCGTTTATTTCAAAAAGCAGTCAAGAGACCAGATCTGAAAGCTCAAAAAATCATTTTATCCTTGTTTAAAAAAAATCAATAATGGTTACCATATTTTAAACCAATGGTTCTCAACCTTTTTTACAGACACCGCCCAATTTATGAGTAATTTTTTTTTCAACGCCAACCTGGTAAAAATGCCAGAAGGGGAAGGGCTTGTTTTTATGTGGCATGGGAGACTGATACATGTCGTTTGGTGTGCTTTAAAGAATGAGGAGAAAGGCAATTCAAGAGTATGATTGAACCGTTTGTTTCAAAAAGCAGCCAAGAGACCAGATCTGAAAGCTCAAAAAATCATTTTATCCTTGTTTAAAAAAAATCAATAATGGTTACCATATTTTAAACCAATGGTTCTCAACCTTTTTAGCAGACACCGCCCAATTTATGAGTAATTTTTTTTTTCAACGCCAACCTAGTAAATTTGCCAGAAGGGGAAGGGCTAATTTTATGAGAAACAAAAGCTTAAAGTGATTTTATTCGATCCCTCGCAATTATCTCACCTCTCGTAGGAGGCGGTAGAATACATATTTAAACATATTTCTTTCAGTAAAAACTGTGTAAGCGAAATTAAACAATTTAAGGTGATTATAAAAATATTTTCTTACAATCAGAAATTTTATCTTTTAACTGGTTTTTGAAAAAACGATTCAATTAAGCACATTCATAACTTATAAATTTTTTTTTAATTTTCCTGTGCATAGTTACGTAATTTTTATTATATAACTGCAACATTACATGTCTTAAAAACTTTTATTTAAAGCAATTTTCGCTTTTTCATCCAAGATATTTATAATTAAAAAAAAAAGCTTAAGTTTCAAGTCATTAAATTTAGTTATTTACGTGGTGAAGAATATTTACTTTAAAAGATTAACTTTCTTTTAAATATAATTAAATATGATTATTAAAATGACATTGTATGCACATTAAAGTGATTTTTAACTTATTTTATTAAAATGTTTTATTTGTATGAAATGAAATGATATAGTTTTGATAAGTTTTTTAGTTAGTGCAATAGTTGCTTTTCTTGCTTAAGTACCATCAAGAAAGCAGAATAAACTGTACATCATATGTACGAATGTTTTTTATGGTATTTATAGCTTATTCACAAAAATTTAGAAGAAATGTAACAATTATTTTGTAAGTGACAATTAGGGAATTTCGAATTTTCTATAGCTAACCAAATTTATTTCAAGGTATTCAGTATTTATTTGAAGAACAAGAACAAACGGAAAAGCTGCGAAATGTATTACTTTTCGACTTAACGCTATGCAACACATGACAAAAAATAAATTTTTATTTCTGATTAATTAGTTCAAGGCCTAAACTAATAAGTTAGAAGTTCAAAGAGTCATTGGATGATTATTAGTTTGTTATCTACTTTTTAAACAAGTGCTATTGGCCCAAAATAAGAATAAAACTAAATTAAATGAAGAGGCATCAATTAATATTAAACATTCTGCAAACTAATTTAAAGCTAGCTACCAATTGAAGTGGAAAATATCTTTATTTGTCCAAACGTTAATTTCCTGGATGCTTTAAGAACAGCATTAAATGGCTGTTAACCAGTAATTATTTTAAAGTTTTAAGAAATCTTTTTTTTTTAAATTTACTCCATTAAAAGAGCACTAAGGAAAAATCATTATTAGACAAACGAGACAGCCCTATTATTTCTTAATTATATCTTAAGCTTCTCTTGTCTTGAGACATAAGTACTCCAAAACTTGAATGGGTTTCATCTGGATTTCAATTAACTTGTGTCTGTTGAAAGATTCTAAGTAAGGCTTAGCCTATACCCGAGTTATTGCTAAAAAGCAACATGCTTCTAATTGGTAATTAAATCGTTTCTAAGCTCCAATTATTCCAAATAAAATTAGCGAAATATGATAGATATGGCATATGAAAAGCTGTTTTTTATAAGAACTTATTTCTTTTTCATTTTTTTAACGTTTCAATTATTTGCACCGTTTTTAAGCACAATCAGCAGTGCCCAGCAATTAGGCTCGGGTTGTTTTCGGGGTCTTCAACTACATGATACGTTAGTAACATAGTTGATTTGCCCAATATTCTGACTTCCTAGAGTCTTTCCACAGTACAAAATTCTAGCTGCGTTAGGCACTGTAATGACTTGCAATCCACAGGTTCAGTCTTCCCGCCAAATGAGGGGAAACTAAGAGATAAAGTAAAATACAGTGAACTCTCATTTATGCGCCGGCCCAAGGGACCAACAGAAAAAGGCGCATTAGTGAGAGAGACGTATAAGTGAACAAGCCTGTTTAAAGGACTAAAACGCAACATAGGTTCCAATGAGAGAATGAATAAAAATGTTTCTATTAATAGGGGACATATTACTACGGTTTGGCAATTACTGTAACGTAACTACAATGATAAAGAGAAAACAAAAATTGTAGCATACCTAATTACAAACTGTTCCCTTATTTAAAACGATCCATAATAGGTAATTGTCCCTCTCAGAACTCTAGTTCATGCGAAAAGAAACGCCTTTCGTGAGCAATAAAGTAATAAAGGCGAAAGATTAAAGAAGAAAGTGAAGAAAAATGCTCATTTTTTAAAGAAAATAAATATATTTTTTTCCATTTTGGGGAAAATTCGGCGCATAAGTGAAATATTTATCTTTAGAGCGACGCATAAACGAATGATACTATCATTGTTTTGCTATGGTATGTGCTGGGACCATTCAAAATCGTCGTATAAGTGAAAAAGGCGCATAATTGAGGCGGTGTATAAGTGAGAGTTCAGTGTAATTACCTTTATTTTAAGTTTCTACCAAATCCTTAATTTTATTTGAAAAAATAATGGAAATTAACTTCTCACTGCAATTACTTTTAAACTGTGCAAATCGCTTGTCTGTTAGTGAAATTGTGTCTCTCAATGTTTTTTTTTTTTACATGTTATAATCAAGTTCGACTTTAATTTCTGGTTATTTTTCTTATCCCCGTAAAATGTCATAAATTTATCCCTGGTTTGAAGTAAGAAAACAAGATCAGAGTAGAATGGTATTATCAGAAAATAAATTTGGAATACTTTGGTTTCAGCTTTGTTTGATAGTGTTATCACGCGGGAATATGATGAACTATGCCAAAATAGAGTCTCCATGAGGCAATGCAGTGAGAGTTGAGCGCATGTTGTTATAGCATTCGTTGTGTTGTATTTTTGATTTTCAAGAGTTTTTGTTGGTACGTTTTAAAGATTTTAATTTCCAGCACACAAGTGACGTGAACATTGATATTAATACATTAAAACATTAAAAGATCATAAATACATTAAAAGAATTGTAATTTGTTATACTATGGTCGGTTTCAAGTTTCCAGTGTTATGCCCATCGGTTTAAAAGTTCGTTTTCCTAGAAGGCGTGTCGGGCATTATTAATGACTACATATTTTTTAATAATCAACATTAACTTACTCCTCATAAAAAGAATGATTAGAAAATCATCTAAAAATTAAAAAACAAAACAAAAAAATAAATAAATAAATAAAATAAACAATAAACCAGAAGCCTAGGAACAATTAGCGAAAACAGAACATTCAAAGTTTTTCAATAGTTTTAACCGATAACTCCATATTACTCGACTATATAAGTCTCATTTGTAAATTTTTCAAAAAAAATTTCTTCTCATGACAGCTAAATGCGAGGTATTTTTCACAAGTGACTATTTATCACTTAGTAATAGTATGGACTCATGATGATTTAAAAAATATTCAAAAACCAGTAAAGTAACTTTTTTAAATGCAAATGGTATTATATAATAACATCTTCTCATCTACATTTTTATCTTGTCTATCCTCATGCAACTAAGCTCATCATTCTGAAATGAAGCAAGCACGCCATCATATGCATTGAAAGTAAATATTCATGCAAATTTCTTTTACATCAAAGACAATTTTCTAACTTCAGCACTGTAAATTCTTTTTGCAATGAGTCGTAACGTCTTCTATGAGGCATATGAATGCAAAACTTTGCAATAAAATCTACAAAAAATTTTATCCCTGCAGAAAATTTAGAGACAAAATAAAACCTCATTTGTGAGATTTGTGCGTGCAACCAAAACATCGACTTTCATCAACACGTGCTTTTCTAAATAAGTTTGAAGAAATTTAGTTTACTAATGTAATATTTCTTTGTTAGCGTTAGCGAAGAAAAATATCTTAAGTTTAAACTGCTTTTTCAAAATGAACCAAGATAAAATAATAAATGAATAAAAATAAAACAGTTAGTGAGGTTTAAGTTTAAAAGAGAGATAAAAGAGAATTTTCTTATTTATGCACATTTATTTTATCTTATATTCGTCTAGAGCACTAAGGAAAATTTTTGAAATATGGAATATAATAAGGAAATAAAAGAATGGTATACAGGGCGAAAGGACAGTTGTAGTAATTTTCTCCTAAATATGAATATTGTACCATCAAATGGCATCCGTTTCATATTTTTTTTAACAAGCGCTGGTAAAAAGTTTGGGGTTCTGATGTTTATATGACGTTACATAAAACACATATTATAATTCAGCTTTGTTAAAAAGTAAATTAAAAAAGAAAAGTTAGTCTTCACTGTAAAAAATTGATGTTGTTTTTGCAGTACTATACAGCTAATTTTATAGTAACAAAGTGTAAAAATTACTAATTTTACAGTAGTAAACTGTAAAATTGCTAATTTTACACAACAAAGCTGTAAAATTGCTAATTTTGCAGCTTATTACTGTGCATTTTACAGTTTTAAGCTGGAACCTTTGCTGCCAGTATTATACTGTTGTTTTTACAGTATAATACAGCTAATTTTTAGGTAATAAACTGTAAAATTATGGTAATAAACAGCAAAATTGCTGCTTTACAATAATAAACTGTAATATTGCTTGCTTTACAGTTTATTATTGTAGATTTTACAGTTCTAAACTGGAACCTCTGCTGCCAGTATTATACTGTAAAAACAACAGTTTATTTTTTGCAGTGCTCAAATGCAGTGCTCAAAAACAAGAGTTTTTTTTTTTTTTTTTGAAAATCAGATTACGAAGGGTCGGTTGATGTAATTGTAATTTTTCTTTCAATGTTTTAACTTCCCCAGTAGTAGTGATTAAAACGGGACATTTACATGAAATTCACTTGACGGTCAGGAAACGTCTCTGTAAAGTCATCAACAGGTTGCAGTAATTTAAAAATGTCACTCCACCGCGACTTTATAAAGTGACATTGCAGTGACATCTTCAATTTGACACACGTTGGGCAACATTTTTATAAGCTACATCTATTTATATGACCACTTTACCAACTAGTACCTCATTTAAAAAACACAACATATTCAAAGAGCAGAAAGTATTTAAAGCTATTTTAAATATGTACTGCTAACATTGAGTGATTTAAAGATCGAAACAAAAATAACAACTATAGGAAATTAGCTTTGGTATGAATTGAGTTTGTATTTATGCATTTATTTCTATATCGAAATTTCAATAAATAATCTCTGAACAAAGTAGTTCAATGTATAACATACAACAAAAATCCACAATTCGAAGAAACATGCTCACACCTATAGTCGCACATAAGCACACATTAAAGGAAAATTGCTTATTGTACGTTAACTAAAAATCAGATTTCAGTCAAATTGCTCAAATGATAAATCTCAGAACATTCGTCTGTTTTGAGGCAAATACTTCTTAGAATGTATTTAAATTCAGGAAGTTAATTTAAGAATTGTAGCTAGTTTGTGTAAAATAGGCATTATATTTCTGAGATATGCTTCTCATTCAGCCTCTCCTATGTATTTGCAAAAAAAAAAAAAAAAACACTCTATAAATCTTCCCTCACGCCATAATAAGCTTCATATTTTCCTCGATTGTAATAATAATAACACTTTTTGCTCAAACTCGGTCCATTTAAATAATGAATAACATTTTTCCCCTCGAACTGTCGCTTAGAATATGAACTTAGTTCTGATTCAGTTCTTTTAGGGGGAAATACAAATATGAACGTCGAATCATCTTACCGGTCATTTCCTGGAAATGATACCGATTTCAATCTTACATTTGGTCTACATTTTTGCAGAAACATAATACTTGCATAATGCGTTTCTTTTCTGATTGACAACACTTATGGGAAACTGAGAGATTCTGTTCTTTAGCACACACACACACATACACATGGTTACTCACTAAGTTGGAGCTTTTTTTCGTATTAAAAGAAAATTTCATTGTACTCATTGGTATCATTTTTTATTCCTTAATATCCTTCATTTGCGTTAGGGGGCAGGGTTTTCCAACCACCTATATGTTATTCAAGTCATCTAGCTCTTCAAGGCATGTATTTAAAAACTATTTATATTTGGAATTTTCTTTTCTGACTTTTTGTCATAAAAACACCTCCACTATTTTAATGTAAATTTGGAAATGTAAACACGTTAATCAAAATTTATTTCAGCTGATAACTTTATCAAAATCATCATTAAGGGTCATCATTATACAAATGGTCTTCCTGTTATTAACCCTCAATCTTTTTGGACGTGAATCCATAGCTTAATTATGCAGTTTCTAAAATAGCGTTACCGTCCATCTCACTATTGTTGGCACTTAGCGAACTTCAAAAATCATCTATCCTTTATATTCGTTGCACAGTGTGGCACCTTAACCTAATATCCACCAATCTAAAGCGTTTTAAGACAGTATCCTTTAACTTGGCTTAAAGTGCAACAAAACTCTTCCACGTTGTGGTATCATTGCTACTATTGCGAATTTCTCAACCCCCTAGATTTGGAAGAACTCGGAATGGATCCAGGGTATGATTTCGAAAACGAAAAGGTGCGACCATATTAACCACATGTACTACGACATGTGCGAGTAATACAAATAAATAGCAACCGCAATGCATGTAAATAAACTTAAATGTGGTCGAAAACGAAGAAATGTGACCACTCTGTAGTGATTGATTTGTGAAAAGAAACGGTTGCACTTTTTCGGTTCCGAAATCGTGACACCGAAACGTTGAAGAATTTTGCCGCTTTCTAAGATCAGGTAGAGAATGTTGTCTAGAACGTACTAGTTGGGTGCATTTTTTCTCAAAATACTGCGTTGTGCCCCTCTAGTAAAATTGCAAAAATGACAGCAATGTTTCGCAAAGAAAACTTATTTCGCCAATGCTTGGTTTAAACAAAGATGGTTTCTCTTGTTTTCCATGGGTTCTGAAATAGATTCGTCCAAAGACTAAAGCCAACATTCGTGCCTTGCAAATAATAAATGTTGTTTTTATGGTATATTACTGGCAGCAGATGTTTCAGTTTAAAACTGTGAAATGCACAGTAATAAACAAAGATTAGCAATTTTACAGTTTGTTACTACAAAATTAGCTGTATTATACTGTAAAAGCAACAGTATAATAGTGGCAGCAGATGTTTCAGCTTAAAACTGTAAAATAAACTAAAATTAGCAATTTTACTGTTTATTACTGTAAAGTAGCATTTACAATTTATTACTGTAAAATTAGAAAATTTTATAGTTTGTTACTATAAAATTAGCTGTAAAAACAGCATGTATTTTTTACAATGTAAGGTGGATGTATGGTGGTATGTATAAGCTTCTGATTACGACATGACTGCAGTGGTGGAAATTCCAGAACTACAAGCAAAATCATAAATAAAACTTAAGAAAAACTTTAAAAAATGGTACTTACCAACAACATGTAGTAATATCTAACTTAATAACAACCTTAAAAATGCATTATGGAAATAAAAGTTTAAAATGTAGAGAAAGAGAGAGAGAGAGAGAGACATAGAGTTGTGCGGTGTATTTTCTTTGAGAGTTCAAAGCTTTAATGCTTAAAAAATGAAAATAATTCAATAAACAGTACAGAGAAAATGTTAAAGAAAGCCATAATGTGCGGAAGTTAGTAGGTTGGCAATGTAGAAAACCTAAGAGTGGCAGATGTTTAGAGAAAGTTAAAATAGAAAATCAGGAATTGAAAGTTCTTTAAGCCTCATACCGATAAGAAAGAAAAAATAAACCTGAATAGTGTGCTACTGATCCCCACCACTGAGCAACTGTTGCGACCCGAAGCTTAATGTACAACTGTGAAACAACACATACCAAGGATTTCCTCTGAAATACAAGAGAAACAGTTTTAATCGGCTAAAAGATTGCTTTGTCTGATCATTCATAACATTAATATTCTATAGAAATCTGTAACTAAGGAGCATAGTCCCTCCTCACTCAAGTTGATAATGTTTAATTTTATGAAATAACAAATACTAAGAATTTCTTTTGAAATACAAGCGAAAGGGTTTTTATTTCGATTAATGATATTTTTTCTCAAGTATTCATAATATTAATACACTACAGAAATCTGACCACAGACCACTGGTTACGGTTTTTTTTTTCTTTTTGCTTTTCAAAAAAATTCCCTTTTTGATATTTTTTTAATTTTAGGAATATTTAGAAATCCGCAAAATGTTTTCATTTTTCAATCATTAATAAAATTGATACTCGTACTATACAAATATCCCTAGCTAAGAAGCATAGATTTAGGACTTTTTTTGTTAAACTTTATTCTTGATATTTTTCGAATTTATTGAGGTTTAAAAATTTATATTCAGGTTTACCGAACCTCAATTGTTAAACTTTAACTAATAAAAGACCCAGCTTATTATCGTTGCACAAGAAACTCACGGTGGCAGTAAGCGACTTGGAGACACAGGTTTGTACACTGCAAAAAGTGAACTGTTGTTTTTACAGTATAATATTGGCAGCCGAGGTTCCAATTTAAAACTAAATTGCACAGTAATAAACTGAAAAACTAGCAATTTTACAGTTTCTTACTGTAAAGTTAGCAATTTTAGTTTATTGCCGTAAAATTTAGCTGTATTATACTGTAAAAGCAACAGTATAATACTGACAGCAGAGGCTCCAGTTTTAAAACTGTAAAATGCACGGTAATAAACTGTAAAATTAGCAATTTTACAGTTTATTACTGTAATATTAGCGTTTTTATAGTTTAGTACTGTAAAAGTAGCAATTTTACAATTTATTACTGTAAAATTAGCAATTTGTACTGTTTATTACTATAAAATTAGCTGTATTATACTGTAAAAACAACATTCATTTTTACAGGGCACGAAAAATCTTTTGAAGCTTTATTTCTTTAAGTAAAAGCTACTACAGCCAGACCTCAATACCACGAACACGTTTTAAACAAACTACTGCTAAGACGAACTACACTTAGTATCCCCGTCCGTTTGTTGTTGATTATTGTTTGTATAAGACGAACTAGAGTTAAGACGAATTGATTTTAGAGGTCCCTTTCAGTTTCAGAGGTTCGACTGTAGTTGCTGATTCACTCATCAAACAGTTTGGGCCAACCTATACTTACGGATTTCTATTACTATTTGTACTGTGACAGCTGAATTTACATTCATATCTTTTAGTTAAAGAAAAATTCTTCAAATATTCATTTTATATCTTCATTCAATGTTTTCTATTTAATGTCGCCTTTTCCCGTTATTAAACGAGTGAGGGGGAAAAGGCTTTTTAAAACATTTCACGTTAAACATGTTTTGTAGTAAAGTCACTAAGCATTTTGAAAAATAATATTTTAAAGCTGTTTTATTAGTTGTCTGTTCCTTAAATTACACTTTTCGCTATATGCTAGCTTTCCCAAAACACAATTAAAATATACATAGTACAAATTTTATTGAACGTCGCGGGAATACTTTAAGGACATAAAATAGATTTCTGATCAAATATATCAATCGGATCAAATATACTTTTAAAAATTTTAGGAGGATTTTTTTTTTTTTTTGCAATATTAAAAGTTTTCTGTTTGCGTATTTGACCAAAATTCGTAACATATGCCTTCATAGTCTTGGCATGAAATAAGACTCATAAATGGTTTTGATTAGATAATACCCTCATGACAGTAACATAAAGAAGTGCACGTGATTAAGGTTATACTTAAATACTTGGAAAAAAAGTATACCTTTTTTTAGATTGTATTTTTCAGAGGTTTTTAGTTTTTCCTTTGCTTTTTTCTTCGCATCAAAAGCAATAAAGATTTTTAAAAAATGTAAATATATATGTATTTAAAACGGTATTGTTATTTATTTTGAATATATATTCCCTCCCCCACCCCATGTTTTCTATAAATAGCTGTTACGTATTTTGCTTAAAAATACATTATTCTACTAATCATTTAAAAACCTAATTTTTATCTATGTTTAATTTTACTATTCGGAACAATACAACTCAGAAAAATGTATGAATAGCAACGAATGAAAAAAATAATTTAAATATTTATAAGTGAAAAATATATCAATAGTTAAAAAGTATATATATCCTTAAAAAAACAGCTTTAATTTTTTTAAGGCTATGGATAAAAAATTCGAAAGTAAAAACCGTGTATAATCATGCAGTTTTCTCTCACAGATGTTAATAATTATGTGGATAATTTTTTTCTGGTGAAAATGAAGTTAAAATGGAAAAATTAGTGATTTCAATTGGTTTTTTTTTTTGGGGGGGGGGCAACAGTATTACACTTTTAATAATAATAAGCACTATTATCGAAATAATTAACAATTTGTGCCCCCATAACAGTTTTAAAAAATCCAGTGATATTTTGACGCTAAGTAAAATGCATTATTTTACCTAACATCTAAAAATTTCACTTGTTATTTATATATTTATTTTGCAATGTTCTTATTTCCTTTTCTGCTTCTTTCTCATTCTGTAATTTTTAACATAAAAATATGAGAAAAATATTTGGATAGTTTTACAGCTATTGATTTAATTTTTTTCTAGAAAAAGTGTTAAAAGAAAACATACAGAAAGTACACATATCATTATACTTAAATTCGTAAAAACGTACGTCTTTAACATAAAATGTATTTATATCTCTGCCACTGATCAAAAGATAACAAACAGACTAAAATTGTGAATTTGGAAACAATAACTAGTAATGTGTATTAACTAAGTACTAATTAATAAAAGCATTATTTTAATCTCATCAATTTATCAACTAACCACAAATTTCATTTAGTATTGATATTATTATTGTACTACATTTTTAGGAAAAAGAACCGTAGAAACATATATTAACAGCTTGAAAATGATTTATGCTATTTTTTTCTTGGGAAAAAGCAAGGAAATTCTTCGATTGAAATTGCACACTAACTAATTTAAAATTAATAACATATAATTACTGGCCATCAATTTTTCAAACACACACATATTTCATTTATTTTTACTACTAATATTATACTATACTTTAGAAAAAAAATATTCGAAATACATACAAACATTTTGAAGGCGATCGATTTTATTTCCTTTTTGGAAAAAAGAAACGAAATTAACTGATTGAAAGTGTGAATTAACTAATTAAATATAAATAAAATGCACCAATTTTCTGATCATCAATTTATTAACCACCTACAAATTTCATTTATTTTTCTTATTATTGTTGATCAAAAGTTTTCAATTGCAACAAAAAAGAAAACAAAAACTTAGAAACGTGTCTACACATCTTAAAAACGATTGATTTTATTTTCTCTTCTGGGAAAAAAAGCGAACAATAACAGCACACTAGTTCTACTTCTCTCAAACCTATAAATGTACGTCTTTAACATAAAATTGATTTATATCTATACCACAGTTCATAAAAGACTCTCACTCAGGAACAACTAACAGTTAAGGAGATTTAAACTGATGATTTGGCGACAGGAGCGTGAACAGAGAGAAAAAAAAATCTCTTACCTCTGTGCTCCCAGTGATAAAAAAATCCCCAGGATCAACCAATTAACAGACGGCATGAGTTGCTCATAAACAACTGTTGAAGACAGTAAGAAAAAAGTATTTGACCTCTTACAGGCTGTCGACATGACATTGCCCCTAGCAATTGTCATTCGTCACTGGCAAATCAAGTAGTCTAAAAGGGTGTTAACACGTAACTGGTGCTGCCATTGAGCCCATAAGCCGCGGAGATTCCAGGATTTAGGATCACCTGTTCCTCTGTATCTTTGAAACATCTCAGTGCTGAGATTGGGGCCTCCGGTTCACCTAGATCTATCTATCTGACTGTGTGAGAGTGGGTTCTTTGTGTTCAATCGAGATTACTCGAGGAAGAGAGCTTACTTTTGCGCCGCCAAACGGTCGCCAAGTGCGCGCAAAATTTGAACGGGGATTCGATGGGAGAGTTTCTTTTGTGTTTTGGGTTTCGGAAATCTAAGAAGCGGTAAGCTGTTAATTATGCGTTAAGAGAGATAAAATGTTGTTTTCATAGAAAAAGACGTTTTTGAAGTGACATAGTATTGTTTTAGCCAAATACACTCCAGTGCTGATTATCCGGTCATCGATTAACGGGAATGATCAAGGATCATGCTCTTTTTTTTCCTGCTCTTCCCACTTTTTCCCTTTTAAATATGAATCGCAGACTCAGACATGGTAATTTCTGTGTGTTTTTAAAGATTTTTTTTAAATCATATACAACAGAGCTCCGACTATTATGATGTCGATTTAATGGATTTTTAATTAACCGGCTCCTCGAAGAACCAAGCTTCGTTCCCCACTTTTTCCATTTTTCTCACTTGTAATATGGACTGTACCGTGTATGTATTAGATGAAAAATTATTTCTATGTATTTTTGAAGCAGTGCAATATTCTTCTCGTCAATTGCATTGGTATACCGACTAACTGGTAATGGATTAAACGAATGTCCATTTATCCGGAACAAGCATCATGCGCATCTCCGCTTCCGTTATTACATTCCCTGATTGCTATGTGTAATCAGGGCTACTCCTGTCTGTATATGCAAGGTCGTGTAGCGCACAACGGGAAAAGATGCAGAAAGGGGATAAGCTTTTTCATTTCAGTGATTCTCAACTAGTGGTTCGGCGGACCGGCAGCAGTTCGCAGAAAAATTTGACCGATTCTCCTAGACTTTATCTCGTCCACATGTAAAAAAAAAACCGTGAAAAATAAGTAAATAAATAATAACAATATCCTGTATGACATTTTTACCTGCATTATATGATTAATTTTTTCGATTTTTCTCAAATGATTATTTACTTTTGTACAATTGCTACAGCATTTACTTATCTGCATATCTAAATATTTTGTAGAAGTTTTTTAGTACCAGGTAAGGGTTTATTTAATTACTCAAAAAAAAAAAAAAAAAAAACACATACACAATAAAAAAAAAAAGAAACAAAACGTCACCTGTCTGCGAACTTTTTTTCAGATTTTTACCCCGCAAGTCGAAAGTCTCCCCCCCCACCCCCAGAATAAAAAAAAAAAAAAACGGAAAACAAACCTCGCAATTCCTGGGGTTTCTTTTTCATTCAATTTTAACTATCTGAAATTCGAAAGCTTTTTTTTTACGAAAAAAAAAAAGAAAACCCTCACCTGTCCGCGAAACTTTTTCAAAAGGTTTTGCTGGTCTGCAAGTCAAAAAAGGTTAAGAAACGCTGTATTCTATTTGAAAAAGATTCAAATGTAAGAAAAAAAAATTGAACTTATCATTGTAGCTGACACGGTAGTGGTAAAATGATAGTGCTCTTAAAAACAAGCAATCCGTCTTGATGCCCATCTGAAAAGGAAGAATTCTAGCCTTGATTCTAAACACTTTTTTCAAAATTAAAATCTTTTCGACTACAAATAAGTTGTACTAATGCACACATAATCATTTTCTTTCAAATGTGAAGGCAGAAATGCTGTTACGGCAACAAATTGCTATTCCTTATTTCGTATCTTCGGATTATTGTGGTATAACAATTTGGGCAATACTTTTTTTTTAATTTTTAACAAGTATTTATGATAATTGACTTATTCCATGGATTATGGGTGAAAAAAATTACGGTAAGCACATCTGAATATTTTTTACTTTATACATAATATTTGCACATTATACACAATTATTTAGTTTAATTTTTCATTTCGAGAGTAACTACTCTCCAATAATTACTTAATTCCCCCCCCCCCCCTATGCTTTAACTATTTTTGCATTAAATTTATTTAAAAAAAAGAGAGTTTTGGCTAATGTATGTACGTTGGATATTAAATTTAATTCCTTTTTAACTTATCCGTAGTTCAGGCTTACAAGCCAAGCCAAGTTATATGCCCCAGTCAGTGGCGGCTCGTCCGTAGGCGCTGCGGCGCTGCAGCACCCCCAATAGGTTTTCCAAAAAATACGCTTTTAAGTTATTATTTCATTCACATTTTTATTTTATTCTGTTCCCGAGTGAATATAAATCATACAAAATCCATAGTTAGTCATCAAAGGAGATTTCGTTACACACACACGCACGCCATTAAATTACCAGTGAAGTCAATCTTATGGAATCAACTAAAAGTGCGAAAAAAAAAAATTCTCATACTTTCCGTAAAGCGCTGCACAGCGAGCAGCTCCTTTGAGCGTGCTGAAAAGCTTTCTACGCATGCTCAGCGTGACGTGCGGTCAATCGAGGGTAGGATTTTTCAACCGCGCTGTGGGCTGCAACCGGTGCAGCTCCCTGAGATGCTTTCGTAACCAATTACTCGCATACGCATGCTGAATATTTCCTTTTCGCTGCTTTATTATTTTCTGTTTCAAACTAAATATTTTTCAACTGAAGTAGTGTATGAAACGATGAGTGTTGAGCATTTGCCGGGTATTTCTTTTTCACTGTTATCTTTGTCCAAAAAAATGGTATTAAAAAAAAAAGTCGCCCTGTTTCGGATTTTAACATTGTTCACGTTTCAATGAGTAGAAAGTTTTCGCACCAGAGAAAATTTTACAAAGACATTCACTCGAAACATGTCAGATGATATGTCAGAAGCCTTAGATATGCTCAATGCAGAAAAATGGTGATCAATAATATCAAAAACTTTAATGAAAAAATTAAAAAAGAATTTGAAAAAAAAAAAAAAACTTTGTTTTTAAATAATTTAAAAATGCTTATTTTCCCCCCATTTGTTTGAATTGAGTTAATATAAATTATACGTTTTATGATTATAATTTTAATATTGGTGCGTTAAAAAAAATGTACGTTTTGACATAGGCATAAAACTTGCAGCACCCCCAAGTTTGAGAGTCACGAGCCGCCACTGGCCCCAGTTATTAGTTTTCATTATTACACCCACACAAATCACTGGTAATTTTATTTCTCAGAAGTAAGGGAAACCAGGGAGATTTGACCCACTTTTTACAAACACATTTTACTATTTTTTTCTAACCGTTAAAAAATTCCCAATTTAACATTATTTGTTTACTTATGATGTCTGGCAACTTTTCACAATATTATTTTTTTTTATTTAAATTATATATTAGTTGCTTTAATACTATTTTTTCAAAATTGTCCAAAATTGTCCATAATTGGTCAAACCTTCCCATTTGAGGGAGGTTTGGCCCACAGAAATTAAAAGCTGAAAAAATGATGCTCAAATATTTAGATGTCTAATCAGATTCTATTACAATGTACCGGCAATCATAACGTCTGAAGAATTAATATAAATTTTGAAATAAATTTAATTTGAATCAGTAGAGATTATCGTTGTTAGAAATGCCAGTGTCAAATTTCATTTTCAATGGAGCTCTTTTTGTTCCTGTACTGATTATTGAATGAGGGACCTTAATAACATCTATTTTAAAGGGGTATCTGTGAAAATCCTTGATTTGGTAAAATTTCTACCACATTTGCCTTTACTAGATAATTATTTTATTGATTTTTATGTTATAAAATAAAAATTACAATACTTAAGTTATTATAAAGTAAAGATGGATTGAGTATCCTAATACATTAGCTAATAAACGATAAAAGGAATTTAAAGTTAGGTTTAGTTTGATGAGAATTATTTATTAACACATAGTGCTTCAAATGAACATTGAAAGAGTGATTGCAAGTTATAAACTAAAACGCTCTTTCATTTGAATTAAAAACATTTCTTTTTTAAACAAGTTAAATGTTATATACAGCTTACCAATTGTTTTCCAATCAAATAATACTAAATGGAGAGATTTGAGCAGGGTCAAACCTCCCAGAAGTGGGTCAAACTCGCCATATTCCAAAACAAGATTTTCATTCGAATAACATATTCGATCATAACCATGATTTCGAAATAAGTAATTGAAATATGAAATGCTATGGAATATGAAATCATTGTAAAATAATGGAAGAAAATAGGAAGAGTTATGAAACGATTAAACAGGTAAAAATTTTTTTAAAAAAAGAAACAATCATGATGCTTATCAATATTTTTTATTTTTATCAACAACACACACAAATATTAGAGTGGATTATTTTCACATCCTTTCAAACTAATCTTACAGTACTACACTAAGGCTTACACTAAGTTTTAAATTAGTTATTTACTCTAAAATAAATTCCTTGCACTGGTGCTCAATATTTTGTAGCAATTTTAATGCTTTTCAAGTGAAAGAAAAAGAAGATTCATCACACACGGCTGACAATTCCAGATGTTCCAAAATAATCTAAAATAATAATGAACAAAACAAGTAGTTGTAAAAATTGACTTCAGATATTCTGGCACCATCAGAAGGTAGTATATTTTTCTGAAAATGGGCAAGGAAATAATTTTTTGTGCTGATGTGTTATGAACTTAGATTGAGTAAATTTAGGTTATAATATTATTGGGATTTCAGTATTTATACAGCTTAGAAAGTCTTAAATACAGTTTGGGCGTCACTCCCCAGAAGGCAGTCACCTGGTGCGAATGAACCCCCTCCCCCTCCATGGTCTTCTCCCGTAGTGATGTTACTGCGTTTGATACATTGAATATATTCCAAATTATATCATGATTTCAGTATTTTTATTTCTCAGAAACTCTTAAACGCATTGTCTTACCCCTTACACAAGGTCGTTAGCCAGCTTAAATGCACACCGTAGTGATGCTATTGTGTTTTATATATTAAATATTATAAAATGTTTGGAATAAATTTCAGAATTGAAGTATCTATATTTCTTCATAAACTCTTTAATCAATTTTGGTGCTACCCCCCCCCCCCGCCCCCGAGGAGTGTCAACAGAGCACCTTCCCGTAGTGGTTATACTATAGGGTGTGGTATAATTTAAAATACTAGTTAGAATTCTGCAGTATTTTATATATTTGAAAAAGTCACACATCTAATCTAGTTTGGGTGCCAACCCCCAGAAAGTGGTCCCCCAGCCCCTCTTTTCCCCTATAATTGACGACACTGACTTAAAGATTTATAAAGTTAAGAAGTTTCCGGTCATACTCTAACATTTTCTTTTTAAAGTTGTTTTTAAAAAATATATAATAGCCAGCTCTATTTTTAAAGATTGAGTCTCGCGTTGAAAGCTAAAGCTATTAAAGATTATTGCTGTTGATTTTGGCTGTTGTCTTCTGGTTATAGAGTGCAATTGCGGAAGTCATAGACAGCTGCCAGAGACAACAGTTTAGTTTCTAATAGCGCTGTCAGGCAAAACACTATTAGGATTAAAAGTTGTAGGTTTGACAGCTGTCACATACCTTTAGATCCATTGTTTTCTTTTTTAAACGCTTCCCTTAACGAACATCACAGCGGAGATTTTCATTTACACATCTTATTCTTTTGTGAATCTTTTAACAGCTTGAAATGGTGTAAACTTTCGATGCTCTTTTTTTTTTTTAATGTGAGCACATGTTTTAACTTGGAAGCAGTAGTTGGAGCATACACGACGAGGCGAACGTCACAAGAAAATGTGCAAATGATTTGTCTTTACCTTTCAGAATTGCAAGAAGCATCAAGCACTGTCATGTTGAATTAGTCGAATAGCCGAAAAGAGGCGATGATTTCTCACCAAGAGCAAGTAAGTATCATTTTTGAAGTTCTTTCTTTTTAAGTTTAACTTCCGTTTCTGTCTTTCTTTTTTGCCCTGTCGTTCTTTCTTTTCTTCACTTTTATAACTTTGTATTTAATTTATTTTTAAAATTTGAACTGTAGTAATAGAGTAAACCAATGAGCTCTGAGTAGTCTTCAGTGCTTCAATGCAGACTGAAATAACATGCAAGCAACCAGTTTTCTTGGGATAGTAATCGCATTTACTGCAGCAAGAGTATTCTGTTAAAATTGATCTGCATATTTAATTTTAAGCCTACTTTATTGTAGAAGTAAAGATAAAAAAAATAATAATAAATTAGGAAAAAAAGTGTAAGAGAACTAACTTCTCAATGAATAGAGCAAAAAAGAATCTGTTTTGAAGTTTCCCCTTTTTAAGTTTAAATTTCATCTTTGTTTTCTGTTTCTTCTCTTTCTTTTTTTCTCTTTTCTAACTTTGTCTTTATTACGATTTATTTATTTATTTATTTTTGAGATTTCAATTGCGTTTGAAGTACAAATAAAGCTTCGAAACACTTTTAAAACTGCAGCATTATTTTGTGGTAATTGATATTAGTTGTTTTTAAATTTATAACCTTCTGTTTGTCACAACAAAATATTTGACTGTAAATGCGATGTTTCACATTGTATCTGCGTTATAGTACAAGTGCCGTATGAAATAACTATTTCCACGTATTTTTTATCTGTCGAAAGTCAGAAGCTGTACTTCTATGTTATCTAAGGTTAATAACTAGAACCGGCGATTGCATAAATTGTTTTGTTTAAATGTCAAAGTTATTTTTAAATGGGAAAAACTTACTACAACTTTGTACCACCAGTTTTCATCCCTGAAACTATTTCCCTTAATAATTTTCGTTGTTTCTCCGTAATGTATGGTTTGATACTTTTGAGAACATTTATTAACCTTTGTCAAAATAAATTCATCTGGATAAGAAATAGAAGGAAGGTAGTGAGTGACTTAACTGGAAGTGCATAAAAGCCAAATTAAAAGATCGATTGAATCTCCTCAAAAAATTGGAGATAATTTATTTCTAACAAGCTGCGTTGCCCCTCTTTGCACGGGGTCTACATTGAGAATAAAAGTTTTGTAATGTGACACGTGTGACTAAAAGTCCCGATTATCTTCGTTGATATTTCGCCCATTCGCAGTGCGAAAAATTTATCTATCTACAAAAAAGTTTCAAATCCCCCGTTACAGGAAAATATTAAAAGAAAAAATCAAGAATTTTATTAGCTTATGTTCAAGAAAAAATGGCAACACTTTTTTTCTTATGAATGATTTTTTTTCGTGCTATTTAATTTCTTTCCGCTCGTGTAGATGATATTAATAAATTATGGTTAAAATTTATTTTTACTTAACTTAAAAACTCCCGTATCTTTTTTCTGAGTGAAGTTAGCGGTTAAGAGTTTTCAAACCCTTTGGAAGGAAATCCCCTTAAAAGATATTTTTCGTGAGCTTTCTAATGAGACCAAAGTTGAGAAGATTCGATAAATATTTCAGGTAGAAAGAGCAATTTTAAGCTATTTTTGAGAAGTTAACTTGAAATTCGAACAGTTCAGTACTTTTAAGGCTTTCGAAAACTCCTCTATTACCCTTTCCGGGTGCCCAAATACCTCCCTGCCAAATTTGGTCCAGATCCACCGCAAAAAATACTGCTTTTGGTGTACAGTGGGGCATGTTATTCGAAGTATTCCTCACTGTGAAGTATAAACATTTTATAATAACAAAAAGTATTTCCGATTGTCAAGATTTAAAATAACATTTTAATAGGCATTGATTTAATGAGGTTTTATTTATACTTTGATTTCAGTGTCATTTACACACATCTAAAGAGTGCATTTACTAGTCCATTTATCTGCTAGCACTATTACATTATTACTAATGAATATCTCTGTATATCTGTAATCTGAATAACTTATTCGGATTTTTGTTAGCAACACTGTGAGTATTAGCAAAAACCTATGGCTTTTGGCGGTTCAACAAAGAAAAATATTGTTATTGTCTTGAAGACTTCCAATACCTAAAATAAAATTAGAAATGAAGTATGATTATTTTTTACATTCTATCATACCCCTTTTCTCATCATTTGATGTCTTATTTAACGTTACTTAATTATTTTTACTGCATCAAACAATACTTTACAATTTTTTTTTTCAATTCTCATGTGTGATGTATTATTATAACTATTTTTACGTCTTTTCATTTAAAAATACCTTTACAATAAAAATGTTTCGTACTTATGGTACATTTCTTTGTTCTTAATTCTGAAACGCGTGTATGAAAATTGTATTAAAATTTATGGTATTACATGTTGGATTGATTATAGTGGTTATAGATATTCTTAAATTTGGAGGCTGTGCGCGACATTGCAGAAAATGTAGGTATCGGAAAATGAAGCAGAAGCGCCCCGAAGGGAGGTCACGGGAGGTCACTGGGACCTCCCAAAAATTCTGTTCACTCGGCACTTCTGTAAATTCGGACTGACGATTCGGCAAATTAAGGAATATTGCATTTCTTTTTTGCATATTGTGTGTGTAGCTGTAATATCTTCCTTTTTTATATGCATTTGTTACCTTTGAAAATAAGAAGACACGAATTATAAAATTTAATTTAGTTGTTGCAAAAACTTGTCAAATGACTAATATGCTTTAATTTGTAATGTATGCAATATTTCATGATATGCCTTGCAGTCAATACGCTTTAATTTGTATGTATGTATATAACAATAATTTATAAATTATCCAATCAATCGTTTTGACTGTTCAAAATACATTCCCGTTGTTATTCATCAAAGTTCAAATATTTGTCAATCATCTGAAGAAAAATTTGCAAATGCTCAATTTTTTTTCGTGATACCTTTTGTATTTTCTCATAAAGTAATGGTATAAGTTCTGTGTGTATTCTCGTATTTTATCATTCGGTACATTTCGGAATTTCATTCGGCAAATTCAGAATTTTCCCCCTCCCAAAAATGTAAGTTCGGATCGCCCCTGAAAGGAAGTGTAGTAAAAAATGTTTGTCAAGAGACTCCTCTTTCTAATACCTGCTCGAAAAGTGGTGAACCATTATCTCATCTATCTTAAAAACAATGCTGACAAGTATTTGAAAATTGCAGATTAAGTTTGATGGTAGCCCTTGCGCGAGCGTTCAAGTTAACGTAACTTCAGAAGCTCAATCTACTACGAACTCCGAAAACTTGCTCAGAATAGCTGTAATTGCATTATTTGTTACGTTTTAAAGATACTGGCTGGGGTTCCGCTCTTCGCAATGTCTGCTACCAAGAGAGTTGGCAAGGTATTCGGAGGGTTTTATAAATAGGATAGAACTAATTAATGAACATTTCCGCTGTTGGACCACGAGCAAAGTGTAAACGAAGCACGGCCAACTCGTAAGAGCCCCAGCTGCCAACATCATACTCGATTTTTTAAAGAAGAGTGGTTATTTTTGTAAGTCCAACCATCGAATAAATCAATGTGGCTTTACTTTTTCATCGCGCGGTAGTTGAGAACGACTGCATTTTATGCACTGCTTCAAGAATTAGTTGTGTAGTATTTCTTTTTATATAATGACTTAATTTTTAGTCACTTTCTGGCCTGCTTGCACTCAGATGCCTTGAAAATAGAAAATAGTTCTAGATCGGAAAGGATTTTGGCTAGTGAATAAAATTTATTGCCGGATGGACTTTTCTTGGCTTTGAGTTTAGTTTACAAAGAAAGAAAACTCATGATTTATTCCAAATAATAATGGGGTACTTTTTGAAGCTAAAGTGTTCGCTATAATGTTCAGAGAAAAAGAAATGTGTAAGGCTATAAAGTACGAATAACGTGTTATGAAAATGTGCTTTCCATTTATAGTTCTAATATTCTATCATATTCTATTTAGTTATTTCTTTCTGTGAATATACACCAGCAGTAACAAATTTTCTTTGCATAAAAATATACTAAGCTCGTGTTACGTCAACTTTATTAATCGCAATTACTTCAAAAAAGACAATAATTCAAACAAGACACTAATAAGATTAATGTTAGCTATAAAAAATGTTAGGAAATTTTATTTGATGTTGTAGTTTTAAAATGATGATTGGAAAAGTGAATTATTGAAATGCTTTCTTTAAGTGCTTGCGCTGTGAATGATTTTCACTTTTCTAAGAGTTATTCTAAATCGGTTGATCTAGTTAACGGACAGCAGGAAATCCTCTTTAATAAGAATTAGATTTTTTTACTTGTGGCATTGAAGGCATAATTTTAGTCACTTCTACCAGGTGTGTAAGTATGAAACCGGAATTCTTCTACAGGAAAAACCCGTTTATTGTAATGATATGATACAAAGTACCTTATTCAAAGTATTGTCCGTCGCTATCTATACATTTTTGCCATCGTTCTGGCAATTTGTGGATTCCGCACCATAAGAACTGTTGATCTTTTGAGGCAAACCAGTCATCGAGCCATTTTCGTACAGCTTCGTAAGAAGTCAAGCGCTGCTCAGTAAGTGCGTATCCCATCGATGCGAACAAGTAATATCGGATGGTGCAAGGTCCGGTGAGTAAGCCGCATGCAAAAGAATTTCCCAACGGAACGACTCTATCGTTTCCTGGACTCGTTTTGCTTTGTGTGCTGGTGCGTCGTCATGCAGCAAAATCACCTTGTGTTGTCTTTGTTGATATTCTGGTCGTTTTGCACTCAAAACTCGATTCAAATTGGTTATTTGTTGTCGGTAGCGTTCAGTATTGACAGTTTCCCCAGGTCTTCGTCCAACAAGGCTTGCAGGTCAGCGTCTTCAAACTTTTTCGGTGGTCTTCCACGATCTTCGTTCCTCACGTCAAAATCGCCACTTCTGAACCGTTTGAACCACTCGAAACACTGTGTTTTACCGAGAGCATGCTGCCCATATGCCTCCACAAGCATTCGATGCGATTCGGCTGCGGTTTTCTTCAGATGAAAACAGAAAACTAGTGATGTCGGCAAATCGTAATTTGTTGGCACAAAACTCGACATCTTTATCTCTAATAAACTAATGCTACTGAATGAAACTCGTGTTATTGTGAGTTGGAAATCTTTTTCGGATATCAATACAATAACAGGACACCGCTGACGTGATGAGTCGGTAACTACATCGTCATCTAGCGCCACTTATGGGAAATTCCGGTTTCATACTTACATACCTGGTAAAATTTAAACTACACGAAATTAATGTTCGTTAAAATGTATCCGCAAATGTTTTATTTTACAAGCATTAATTTGGAAAACGATTTTTTAAAATAATATTTTACATTTAGATTAAAAGAAAAAATAAGATTGAAATGTTTCGGCGGGTTTTTGTTGAAGTAATAAGCAAGCTGTTGCAATTAAGTTCTTCATTATTAGTGCCACTGTTTCAGTCGCACTAATCGAAAAATAAAATTTCTTGTGAAAAACAAATTAAAATTTTTTGAAGATATTAACTATAGTGAGGGGGTGAAACAATGCTTGTACGAATATGTCTGCTCAATTTTGGCAGTACTGTCTTTTCCTGCATCTGGTCTTGATTTCGGTTTTTGAACAGTAAAAAATTATATAGTGCTTTTGAAGTGAAGTAGCATTTATATCTTTTTTCTAACTTATTTCAGTTGATGTAATAAGACTTTAGAGAATTAGAAATTAGTGTTGAAATGTTTTTGATAATTTAGTTATTTGACTTGAAATGTTGCTTTCAATCGACTAATTTAGATTAAATTCGTTTTGCTCGAGTTTACACTGGATTAATTTTTTTTTGTACGAAAAAACTAATACTATTACTTACAATTAACTTTAAAAATTAACCAACAAGCTGTAGACTAGGGTGAGTTTTATATTTATTTATTTATTTATTTATTTTTTTGAATTTCTTATGGGACACCCGTTTAATTTCTTCTTTCCCTTGAAAAAACTCGCAGAAAAAAGTTTCATTTAATCTGAACAAAATTTAACGCACGCAATGCATTCATTTCCCACTCTTTTTAAAGTACAAATTTACTGCAAAAAATTAAAAATAATAAGTCGATGTAAGAGTTATTATAAAATACATCTTTCTTTCTTTAGGTTCTGCAAGTCTCAAAACAAACTTCTAATTTGTTTATATTGTAAAAAGGTAAGTTGTCTTAACGATTTCCACTTACCTTATATTCCCCATGATTTGATTTTAAAGTATTAATTCCTTCACCGGTTTCGAAGTTGTGTTGCTGTCGCTGTTTTTCGAAGTTGTGTTGCTTCGATTGTGGAAATATTTCCAGTCCACTGAAAATACTTCCACAATCGACCTTTGAACCATACCTAGTCTATATTATCATTAAAATATCAGTTATCGTTAATTTTCAGCTGCACATTTTTTTACCTTTAAAAATCGCACATTGAAGTCTTACGCCTAATATATATTTTTATCATACACTGCAAAAAATGAACTGTTGTTTTTACAGTATAATACTGGCAGCCGAGCTTCCAATTTAAAACTGAAATTCACAGTAATAAATTGTAAAACTAACAGTTTTACAGTTTCTTACTGTAAAGTTAGAAACTTTACAGCTTATTGCCGTAAAATTTAATTGTATTAAACTGTAAAAACAGTAGTATATTACTGCAAGCAGAGGTTCCAGCATCAAACCGTAAAATGCACGGTAATAAACTAAAATGAGCTATTTTGCAGTTTATGACTCAAAAATTAGCAATTTTACAGTTTAGTACTGTAAAACTAGAAAAGTTCCGTTTATGACTGCAAAATTAGCAATTTTTACAGTTTATTACAATATTATTAGCTGTATCATACTGTGAAAACAACATTCATTTTTTACAATGTACTTTCTAGAAAGAATTTCAAAATGTAAAAAAGTGCAGCTTGTTTTAAACGGATGATGATAAATAAGCTATTTCTGAATTGCTCAGCATCTTCCAAAGAGCTCAAGATATCAACTGAATGTGAATGTTTTAGAAATGTTACCACCATGCCACTTACTTGGCATAATGTAAAATGACTCAACTATGTGGCGTAATAAATACTAAACTTGATTAATTGCCATTCTCTGCATTGTTCTTTGATGCTGTAAGTTATTTACATTCCGAATTGCTTGTTTTAAGAAAGCGAAGTTGAGAACTAGCTGATGATTTTGACACGACGCTAACATCTCGTCATTACATTGTAAAAAGGATGGCTCGATTTTCAGTTGATTAAAGTTATTAAGTGCTAAAGGTGCAGGGGCGCCGGCAAAATTATATGCAGCGAGTGCATAAGCATGTTGTTTTTGTGCTGTCTTTGTTTCGTTAAGTGTGTTTCTGGTTTTAATTAAAATAACTTGACTTATTGTTTTCGCCTAATTATCTAGAATTTTGCACTTCGTATATGGGTTTCTTTCGGAAATGTTCTTAAAATTTTAGAAGTTTTTTGTCCATTGTATTTTAGATAATTTCAGGTTCGGCATCTCTTCAGTTTTTAAACAATACCATCATTTTCACAGTATAGCCAATTAAGGCTTTTGCGCCAGTAAACCTAATGCAACCAATCGGCATGTCAAATCAGTAAAAAATATATTTTTTACTAGTTTTTTTAAATATGTTTTCTTTTTTTAACTTAAGTTTTTATTTTACTTGTTTACTTATTTTTATATTTATTACTTTTTTAAAAAATGTCTTTATTTATTTTTCGTTTATTTAATAATTAGTCATTTATTCATTTAAAGTTGAGTTCTTATTATTTGTTTTGTCCTTTTAAAATCAATTCTATTTAATATTTGAAGGCTGGAAGGGGGTAGGGCAGTTTCGAGCTTATTATGCTCTCACTAGCATGAGTCGAGTTGGACGCAAAACTCCTCTTATAAAGCAAAGAGAGCCGAAAAAAAAAAAAACTGGTAGCTAATGTGAAATTAGAACACCAGCGAGCGACCGCACTTGGTACGGTACAACTCGTAATTTTTTTAAGGCAGAGCTCAGGTATAAAGCAGTGAGTAACCGCCCCTAAGCGAGGGCTAAGGCAGGAACATGCAATACACCGCCAACTACAGTCCATGGATCGAAATATCCGAGTTGGCGGTGTATTGCATGTTCCTGCCTTAGCCCTTGCTTAGGGGCGGTTACTCACTGCTTTATGATATTAATAACTTTCATGATGTATTTGGAAATTTTTTTGAAGTATTTCGCAGTTTGTCTTTTTTAAGTAAGTAAAATTTTAGTCTTAAAAGTCAGGGGGTAAAAGTTTACCCTTTGCGACCCTTCTAGCATTCATAGACAGAAACAAGAGATTAATATCTAATCTCTCATTCAGTCTCTACGACGGTTTTTTAAAAAAGTAAAATATGATTTATTTTACCTTTTCGCGGCATGAAATATACTCGTAGAGGCGCTAAAAATATTTCTGGTTATGCCTATAATTTTAATGTTATTTCTACTGCCCACACAGTCCCAGGAAGAAATAATGTAATATTATTTTGTGTATTGTACAAGTCGACTTCTGCATTACATGTTTTACCATTCCCTGCATGTGAACCAATAATTTAGCAACACAACCAAAGCTCCTATTAATGTGTTCAGAGTTTGGCAGTAATTTATGTGGCAACTGAAAGTTGATTGAAAAATTGCGTGTCATTTCACACGATGAAGAAATGAGTAAATCTCGCTCTTTTGCATGTTTGCAACTTTATCTCGGTACCTGGAATTTCTCCAGATTTTACTAAAAATATCCCTCAATTACATCTGTTTGCTGTTAGTTCCTTAATTAAGGGAGAAAAATTTAAGCAGTTATCGTGTTCATCCGAATATCAGATTAGAAAATAGTGAGGTACTGCGTAAAACTTCGTTTCATTTCGCAGAGTTGTTAAATTGAGTTGTAATTATTTGCTGAATAGCGTGATGTACGCAACTATGTGAATAATATATTAATGCTATTGCTAACTGGAAAATATTGCATCTTTTAAGGGGGTCTGTGACACATTTTGAAAAAAAAAATTATTAAACAGTTTAGAATTTTGAAATTTTTTACACTAATTCACCATCTGCTTAATAAGCAAAATCATGACATAGATGACACATTTTTTTTTCTTTTTTTTAAATTTAATTTTTTTCAAAAACAGGGGGGTCGCTTTAAATCGCAAAAACTTAAAATACTCTTGATCAATTTTTATTTATTTTTTCATACATGTGAACACAAATATATAAGCTTTAATTTTTATTCGGCAATTTTAAAAATAATAATACAAAAGAATAAAAATATTTGAGTAAAAATTTCGAAAAATTCGAAGATACTTTTTTTTCAAAAAAAAAAAAAAAAATATTTTTTGAACTAATTTTTTTTTAATTTGCCGAATAAAAATTCAAGTAAACTGTTTGAAAAATAAGTTCTCCAAATTTCGGAATGCTATCTTTATTAGTTCTTGAGTTATAAGAATTTGAATTCCAAATATCCGGAAAAATTGCATCATGGCGAAAAACGCATTTAAAGTTTAAAATTATTTACTATATTATCATATCATTATAATTATCATATCTTCCGTTTTAATTAAGATAGAAACATGATTCAAACGTCATTTTAAAAAGAAGAAAACAGAATTTTTTTTTGAAATAATAATTTTAAAAAATGCAAAATTTGACGGTTTTTGTGTCCCAGACCCCCTTAATAATATTTAAATGAAAATTTGCTACAAGCAATTTAAGAAATGATACAGTTAATTGATGATGAAAAAAAATTCGGTAAATTGAACACATGATTTTGCTCAAAGATCGTTAGTTTAACATTGCATATGAAGACCGTTTGAAACTAAAAGGAAAAAAAAAAACATGCTTCAACAGAAATTTTATTCATTCAAATTCTTAGTTTTGTTTCCAAAACAAAAATAACTTAAGTAGGATCCAAGCACTAGCAAATCATCCAATAAAACATTTCACTTTAGTTTTCAGAACACAAAATTAGTAGTTAAATTAGTAATTATTTATGTACTAGCGAGTACCCGTACTGCACTGCCCGTGCTAAAGACTAAAATTAAGTTACTTGCTGAGATCTTATAGAACAATTCAAGATCGCTCCTCTGTCCAGACCCCCTCCCCTCCCTATAAGCCACTCGTTGCATTTAGTTAAAGTGCATATGGATAGTTTTTCCGACTAGCCTTTGAAAATCTGCAAGTCTTCTAATCTGCAAGTCAGTGTCCTGTCTTTTCAAAAAAAAAATAGCTGATGCAATTGTAATTTAATTAATGAAAGTTAATTAGTGTTCAAGAGCTACATTGAACATTAGGCAACGACACTGCAGGAATAATTCTTGGACGCTAACATGCGAAGTAAATGAAAAATTTTTCCTCCGTATTATTGATAAAGTGTAAAAAACTAATGCTACTCTCACCGGTTAATATCAGAACAAATCAAATGTCAGTCCAAACGAGAGTACTGAAAAGTATTTGAAAATTTTGTTGGGAGCACAATATTTGTAAAAATTAATTATAAACCAGAACAGGGTTATTTTGCAGAAGTTAAACAAACAGTATAATTTTCTATTTCAAACAAATAAGTAACAGATTCAACTTGTAGATTATGGAGAAGATGGTTCAGAATATTTCTAAGACTCATTCTATTTTGTAGAAAAGTTTTTCTTAACATAAAAAGGTTGTTCATGATTCATCCAGAGCAGCTATTGTTCAGTAACTGCCCCTGGTCTATTTCGCATATCAAATGCATACATGGTATCCGAATCAAACGCACTCAATTAGAACAGTTGAAATTAAAAAATAAGTTTAAACTCAACTCTGAAAATGTGATGCTGGCTAAATTTGGCTGCTGAATTCCTAAAGCTGATCGGTAATTATTTTTTATATCGTCTGACTCGCCTGCGCTTTTAATGAAGGGGAAATTGAAAAGTGGCATCCACATAAGAGAAGACACAAGTTGTTTCTATAGTACGCAATGGAGAACACAAATCCGTAACAAAAGTTCAAAGACGGTTTCGAAATACTCTTATCTTGAGTTGGATTTCTTTTTGTAAAATGTTCAAAACATTCATTGCACTTATTCCCGATTTGGGTTTGCACTGCATACGAGAGACCAGCTTGTGCCTTCTCTTATGGAAACGCCATTTTTCTTCTTGTCCATACGCAAAAAGCGCAAGCGCGTCAAACGTAACAAAGAAAAATTTGCCCGCAAACTTCAGCAAAAATTCGGCTACTAAATTTTGCCAGTATCACCATTGTTACACTTAAACTTTTTTTTAATCGACTGTTCAGATTGGGTACGTTTGCTTCAGACACCCTGTATATAAAGCAGTGAGTAACCGCCCCTAAGCAAGGGCTAAGGCAGGAACATGCAATACACCGCCAACTCGTTCATTTCGATCCATGGACTGCATTTTCGCCCGAAACTGCAACCCTGTATATATTTTTTCGCATGTTTAACACAACCATCATATATATGAAAAAAAAAATCACTTTGGCAACATACGGAATAATATCAAAAATTATAATGAAAAACTGAACGTCGTGATTAAAACGTACAGTAAATTGTAGGAAAAACGCATTCAAACCAGATTTGAGGACTGCAATGCTTAGAGTTTTCTTTATTTGTTTCGCGTATTATGTCGGCGAAGATTCAAATATAATAATGCCCATTTATGTAAGATAGCCTTCCAATTCATATTACTTTAAAATCAATAGCGCTGGAATCGATATGACTGGCATGGTAATTGACATAGCAAAGCTATGTATACAGCTAGTATCAATAAATTTGCTTACCTGCTATGATTGAAGGACTTGGGAGATGAAGGGGTTAAGCGACAAAACAGAAATTGCGAGTAATTAAAGTTCAAATTTTTATTGTTGCAGTTGTTGTAGCTTTTTTGTTTTCCGGTTTTGTCGTTAGTGAATGATATTGGTCTAATGATATCTACTTTTTGATGTACAAAGTTTTATTTGCTTACCTGTATCCATTGCTTACCATTGTCCAGAGTGTTCATTTTTCAAAATGTTTTTTCGTCCTCCAAGCCCTTCAATTATAACAATACTATCTTGCCTTACTAAGTTTCAACAAATCCAAATACTTCAGTTCGAAATGTTTATATTCATACAAGACACACTAAAAACATTATTTCAGAGAGAAGTATACTCTGTTAAAAAAAAAAGAAGCAATGAACAGAAAAAGGATAAGAAAGTGAAAATAACTTAATGAAATGCAATGCAATTTTCTCAGGCCTATTGAACAGAAGAAACGGCAATATCTCACAGAAAAACTAACGAAAACAACAATTAGTTTTCATAACAGAAGTATAAACAATGATGTCTCTAACTAGGGCTAAAAATGTATAATTGCAAATATTTATCAGTAGGGTGCGTAACCACCACTACTAAACATGCAGTCTCATTTTCAGAAAT